>CAMZMU010000111.1:1356600-1474272 GCA_947311845.1 Poa pratensis
AATCAGATTTTTTGGAAGCAAAAAAGTTTGATTTTCAAATTTTTCAAAAAACGAGCTCACTGTTGCCCGGGAGCCACAACGGATTTCCGGTCAGGTGGTCACTTACTATATAATCTTATTATATTCTACATACTTTTATCTGATTGAGTGACCTTTTACACTTTTGGTCTACATGGATTGGTCATATAACTCAATTGTCTTCAAGTACAGAGGCCACTCGCAGATCCTATATTTGATCTAGAAGCACAATTTGATTGAGCTAGCTTCGACTCTGATTCGATAAAACATGAACTAGATAAACTTTGAGGCCTCCACATTGGTGTATTGTGCAGACCAGGTTTAGTTGTGCACTGAGTTGTTGGTATGTAAGAGTCAGGTTTAGATTTGATATTTCGGGCAGATGGCAGGGTTAGTTTGTGATCTAGAGATAAGTTCATCTCCAATTTTGTCGGAAAGTCTACAGTCCCCTACAGTAATTGTCTGGTTGAGCTAATGTACGTGTAACATGTAACGTGTACATGATCATCTAATTTCAATCTGCTGTGAAACTTTTGCAATAGATTGTGTTTGCTCACTTTTGAGAATCATCCAAATTTTGTATTTTTCATTGTCCATTTCAACAAATCGATCATTGGTTTGTGAAGATGTAATGTATGCCTCAGACTTGCTCTAGAGTCCAGATTCCGTAGTATCAGATTTATTGAAGCCTCATTTAACTGTGTTTTTCTTGTTTTCTACTAAAATATGAGATACTACTACCGGTTTTTAAATGGATAACTAAAGTTGCTTTGCCTAAGAGGGCCAAGATAGATATTTCAATTTAATGTTCATATCTGGTTCATGTTCAGGCAACAGTGAAGTAATTAGTCGGATCAAAAAATAATCTATAATATCACATATTAAAATGTACATTAAATTTCCTAACATAATGTCATGAAACGATTTTTTTTTCAATCTCGTTGCAACGCACGGGCATTTAGCTAGTATTAAAAAATGGAGGGAGCACCTTTGTACCAAAATATAAGATGTTTTAGCATTTCTCATGTATGGATGTACATATACGTGTATTAGTGTCTAGATTCACTCATTTCAGCTCGTATGTAGTCCGTTTTGATTTATCTAAAACATCATATATTTTAGTATGGAGGGAGTACAATTTTGTAACCACTTCTGTGTTAAGAGCAAAGGGAAGAACAGAAAGCTGGGTCAAAGTATCCTAACCGACAAGAAAAATTACAGTTCTCGCGCACAGAACAGCAAAGATCGTTCGCAACTCACAGAAAACCATGCCTAGCTCACTCGTCAATCATCGTCGTCTCGACAGCTGAGGCGTGCAGCCGCATTCCTAGCTGTTGTCATGAACTTTGCTCTAGTGTTGCTCGCACCCATCAATCAAATCGTTCGTCGACAGCTGAGCCGTGCACTGCAGCCGCTATGCGTTATCAACCTGTCCTGGGCGAGCCGATCTTTCTGAATCTACTGGTAGCTAGTGCATCAAATCACTAAGCAAATCCGGGAGGAGATCTGCTCAAGGACGCATGCACATCACGGTCCAGATCCGGCAGAGCTCAGCAAGTGCAGTGACCCAGTGAGTCCCACGCCACTGATTAACTCCTCACCCTATCCAAACCTAGGAGCAACCAAAAGGTTAATGCTCACCTCACTCTGAAAACAGTGGTCGCCGTAATGGTTTGCCTTATCTCTTCGTCTGAACTGAGATTTGCAGTCACATTACTGTAATCGGATCTGAATCCAATCTGGTTTACAGTTCAGTGCAAGGGCGAAGCAGAGCTGCGCCTGTTTGCGACTGGACTGGCAGGAGACAACACATGGTTTCACGAGGCGTCGATTCAGGTCACAGTGAGTGCGATGGCGAAGCATGGAAGAACGTTTGTGTGCGTGCGCGACAGTACGGCCACTATCTCGCCGGACAAGTACGGCCACTATCTCGCCTATCGAAAATGGACTAGATTTAGAACGTCACATCAGAGATTTAACGACACCAAGGAGGACTAGATTACTGCAGACTGTGTCGTTATGCAAATTTGCGATTGTACACGTTATTCTATCTGAAGAGATGTTCATAGGAAATGTTATTTTTGTTAACAAGGATGATGTAAAGGAACTATCAAAAAGAATGTGGAGAATACTCCATTCAAATCTACCAACTCTTTACAAGGTTATTACTAATCAAGGCTCTCGGTCACCTTGATTAGCTTTTGGATCGGATTTTACGTTTACGCGGGACTCAGAGCCAGTTCGGTGAGTCTCCATATCTGTCGCGAGAATCCGTGCTTGGCCATAACTGGGAGAGCTGACTTCGGGTGAGGCCGCGGTCCGCCAACGTGGGAAGCGGATGCCTGGATTCTCTAACGAGGGCATCACGACCCCAGGTCACCGACGCGAGGGCCCTAGCATCGGCATGGAAGGGAGGGGGGGGGGGGGGGGGGGGGGGGGGTCAAGAAATGGGGTCACCAGCTTGATGTTCGTGAATGTATTCTGAGGGTCGGCATCTGATCGTACCATTGTTTTGAGAGAGATGTGTATCAGTTGGGATCGTTGACTTAGATCTGGCTAACTTTGTCGCATTGGCAACCCTACATGTAAGTGCTTAGATCTGGCAGCCCCACATGTAAGTGACACAAAGTCACCTGACTTTGGATGGGGCAAGGTCAGTCAATCTTTGCCCTATGTGGATACCCAAATTGTTCAAAACATTTGACTTACTTACACCCTTGTTATGGAAAACTTTGTATTTTTTTTCAACCTTATCCTTCGACTCTTTATTCCCATAAGACTAAGACCATAGTCTCTGCTCTCCCACTTGGCGTGCTGATCCGTGCTACAGCATCGGTACTAGCGACTGGAAGGAACGGGAATGTGACACCACGTTTTGGCTGCATCGATGGTAGAACCAATGATGCGTAAACATATCTTAGCATCTTCCACATCAGAATCCTTAGATAAGACTTCTCGTCAGGATGGCCCGGAACATTGTTTACTTGATGGTAACATCCTAGATTCAGATTACAGAGTAGCACTGCAACGGTAAGAAAAGATTCGTCACTGGAAATTAACGGCCGCATGGCAAGTAGTGGCAACTTGGCAAAATTTCCGTGGTAGAAACTTGGGATTTTACAAGTTGACGCGGACGATCGACGTGATCGCTCTTTTGACAAATGTTGCAGCGCTTGATGGGTGAAAACCTTGTCCGTTTCACCGCTTGGTAAAAACCATGTCAAGTAGTACGAACAAGTCCACCTGGTCCGTCTAGAGAAGAATGTTTGGTGCGTGGAAGATACGGAAACACTTTTTCATATTTTCTTTGACATGACGTTTTCAGTGGATCGTGAATAAAAAAGGATAGAGATACCCGCGCAAGGAGAACAACACGTCTTTGAAGAAAAAAAACCAGGAAGCACGCTCCGCAGCACAACAACAACCAGCAATAATTCACTTGCAAATAAAAGGGGAGAAATGGCAATTATGTCAATGGAAGCTATACGTTCGGATTCCACGTGGTATATCAGAAGCCGACGGCCAAACCTGGCGCAGGTTGGCCATGTCTATGTATATGTATTACCTCCGTTCCATAATATCGTTTTAGAACGAAACTTTATTTTAGAGCCCGGGCTACATGGAGTCCTTTTTTAAATTTGAAATCGACAATTTTAAGTTTTCAAAAATCGTGAAAAAATTACCGGATATAGATATTGTTGGGATCTATAATCGTGCAAAATTTCAACCCCAAATTCGTTGTATTTGTGGCTGCATAAAAAAGACAAACGGGTGGATCTGGGTGGTGACAAATACACGGTTTCAAAATTTTGAAATTTCCTCCGATTAGTCTTTTTTGTATAGAAAAAAATAAAACGAATTTGGAGCTGTCATTTTGCATGATTGTAGATATCAACAATATCTACATCCGGGATTTTTTTTCCTGATTTTTGAAAACTTAAAAATGTCGATTTTGAATTTTCAAAAAAAAGAGCTCCATGTAGCTCGGGTTCCAAAATTCCACGCTCGTTTTAGAAATCTAAACCAGCTTTCCAAAACGTCTTATATTGTGGAATGGAGGGAGTATATCATAAATCTGAATGCTGCTTCGAATAAGCTTCTAGAGATAGTAGAGGTGGTTTTGTTGCCACCAGACGTTGTAAAATGTATAGTGATGTTGATAATTTAATGGCTGAGGCTTACCATCTTTGTTCTATAAAAACAAAGGCTATAAATTAAGGTAAAAGTTAAGTCTTTTAAATTTTACTAATTTATGTAGATAAAATATATGAGTATCTACAATACTATGAACAGATCCACAGTAAAATATTTTTATAGTCTGCTATTCAATATTGTACATTTATATATTTTTTCTATATTTGATCAAACTTAGTAAACTTTTTATGTGCAGGTAGTCGCTTTGTGTAATATTTTTCTTTTCACTTGCTATTCTAAATCTCCTTAAAGCCTTTTCAAAAAAGAGAGCAAGTGTCTTTGAAAAAATTCCCTTCGAGCATTGTCCAAGGAAGCCGACTTGGCGGCACATGAGGTAGGTAGAGCTCTAATTTTGTTGTCTGAAACTCTGAATCATGTATTTGGGTCGATGAACCCCCTAGTTTTCTTATGCATGCATGTAATGTAATTGTGGTGGATGACGGATAAAGTGGGCCACGTGGCTTTGATGAAATTTGTTTCGAGCATTGTCCAAGGAAAGACGACTTGGCGGCGCATGAGGTAACTAGGTCTCTAAGTTTTTTTCTGGATCATGTATTTGGGTCAATGAACCCACATATGGTTTTCTTATGCAGGCATGTAATGTAATTGTGTTTGATAACGAATAAAGTGGGCCACATGGCTTTCCCTAAAAAAGGAAAACAATTCATTTTGGAGAAAGCTCGTAAAATACTGTTCAAAACAGAAGAAGGCCCTATGTGTCGAAAGGCTGGCCAAGCAAGCTAGACTGGTATATCCTTGAGCACCTTCCATCACCAGGGAAGCTTTACCAAAAGTCTTTTTACTGATTGATGATGATTGGTAACTGTTGACAGTCATCACAACTTTGCTAGACTAGCTAGCTAGAATCTAAATTCTAGGCCTTCGTGGTCTGAGAATCATGAGAGCGAAAAAAAAAGAGGGTCCATGGTACACGTGAACACTGACCACTTTTTTCGAGATTGAACACTGACCACTTGAATCCTTAACTTGAAACGTAGGTGAACTGCCGAGTGCCGATATGCCTGTGATCGGGTCCAACGAACAGAGAACTTCTCGATCGAAAGCTCACATATACACCTTCTCTGCTCCATGGGCTCTCGATCCTGGGCCCATCCTACCAGATAATAATCATCAAGCCGAACAACAGCGCCGAGGCGTGGATCACAAGCCCTTTTTCGCACGCAGCAGCGTCAAGTTGCTGCATCACGAGCCTAGCTTAGCTTTTTCCGTCCCCCATCGATCGGCCAAACGAAATCATTCGCCCCTTTCCAATCCAATCCCATGATCGAACAAGGGTGGTGGGGGCGCGATCGAGATGCGGCGGATCTGGACACGGCTAGCTGATCATCGTGGCCGAGCCTCTACAACTCTAACGGCCGGCCGGGTGCGTAGCCATTTTGCCTCTTTGGGCACCAAGGGGCCGCCGGGGTGAAGAAAGCGGCGACTCGCCGTCTCCCCAAATATCATGGCGCCATCATCACGCGGGGGCGGCGGCGAGCGTATCTTGCTATCTGCGACGGGCGCGTGGCCTGCGTGTATGTATGTATGCAGGTGTCGCGACCTTTTCGTCTGCACCCAGCGCTTCGCAGATCCGGCCACTCCATTGCGCCGTTGAAAGGCGGCCATGGCGGATCCCCGAGTGACGTTCATGGCCTCATGGGCGTTCACTTTCGCCGCGCCATGCAGCCTAGACGCGCTTACGATCCCCTAGATTAGAGCCAAGGATTGGAACTGCGCGCTTTGAGTCATATCTCATGGCGACATTTCCATCTCACTCTTGGGATTCTGAAAGCTGTATGGGTAAATGCAGTTCGCACACATGACGCTCCCATGAAGAAAGAGAAATTCTTAGTTAAGGGCCTTTTTGGTTTAAAGTATTTTCAAAGCAAATTGTATAGGATTTCCATCCATAGTAGTCTATTTAGCTGAAAGGATTGAATTCACCAAAAAATTCTATAAATTGCTTTTCTACACTACAATCCTGTAGGGCCCGTTTGGAATAAAGGAAAACCATAAGAATTTTAAAGAATAGGATTCCTATAGGAATATTTTATTTTGCCCTGTTTGGAACAAAGTAATAGGAATGTAAAATTCCTAGGAAATTCGTGTGGAATAGACTATTCCATCAAATTTTGGAGAAAAACTAAGGGCACATTCAATTTATAGGATAGCAAAAGTGTAGCAATAGGAATCCTATAGGATTATTAGGCTGGCATGTCTAACTGAATCATACGGGAAGTGAATGTTTCTTTAATTGTGGTAAAGAAATTTTTCATGAGGTTAGACCACATATTATTTTTCTATGAAATTTACGCTACAACATTCCGACAGATTTTTTTCCTATGGGATAGGATCTATGAATCAAACGGCTTTCGGAGAAATTTTCCATAGGATTTCAAATCTTTTGAAAATCCTATTAATCAAAGGAGCCCTAACATGAAGTCTCACCTCATGTTTTCATCTCTTTGTGTCTACAATTCCTGTGTGACATCCAGTCGACCCTTTTAAATTTTTGATGTGGTTTTGGTTCATGTAGAAATTAAGGATACATGACATCTCAAGCTCTTGATCTTCTTTCTATTTTGTGTTTCTCTTTTGTACTCTACCCTGTTTCACGATGTCACGTTGTGGTTATTTCATTAAAAAAAAGGTTCCTCTATATTGGTCTGATACTAAGAGCTCGTTTAGCACACATCATTCAATTTCATTTGGTAGAATTTCAAATGAAACGACGTTTTCAATTTAATGACAATCAAACACGTTGGGTATGGAATCTCAATTGAATTGCATTATTCCGACCCGGAAAAATGGCTATCAACGAGATGTAAGTGTTATTGTCTCTACTCTCTAGTAGTAGATCTTTTTGGAAAACTAAAGGAAAAAAGCAAGAACCTACATTTAAAATTTGGGGGAGTTGTAAAAGACGTTTGATATTCATGCGGTGGGGTTCTTCGTGTCTTCTCCTCTTCATACACGATGACGTTAATACGCACCGCCAAAACTCCTCTAGGCTCTACGGCCGAAAAGATTCTGGATGCACAAAATCTTCCGGTGATGCCCACAAGAACTGCTCCCGCGGTCCCCTGTTTCCACATCCATGCAGGTAATACCCTGGCCCTCTTTGCAAAAGTTGCAGGGGCGCCTGTTTGCGAAAGATTTCTCACGGCGTGCTCGATTGCACCGTGCGGCCGTACGTGCAGATTAACAAGCTAGACACAGTAGACACTACTACAAAGGCACGGGCCCGATCCGGACGCATACGCATGCATGACTCTGATATTTTGCCAAGCGCATCATCATCCACACATTTTTCTGCGTTTGCCGTGCTCTCTCTGAAGAAAATCTATGGCGCCGCATCAGCTACAGTAGAAGATCGTCTGCGCACTGTTGAGCGCTTTTACGGACGACTCCATCCGCCCCGTTGCCGTTGGTGATCCAATCGGCAGCTACGCGCTAGCCCTGCGGTCTGCATAGGCCGCCGCTGCAGCTGGTTACCACGATCCTTCGGATCTTGGTGGGTGCCCATCTAACGGATGGGTAACTACTTGCAGTAATAATAATCAGCGCCACCGTGCATGTCCGACCTGGGGCTGGGGGGAAGTGTATTAACGTTAGAGCAACGCCTAGGGATGGCTATCGACATAGATCCCATGTCAACCAAGTCCGGACAACCAACTCAGAGCCGAAAGGAGCCGAACCCACACATCGTAGAAGTAGATTCGTTACATATGTTGTTACACCCCAACCCAATGAACAGAGCGGAGATGGCAAAAAACCATACATGTTCCCGACGACCTTCAACACACAAGCGAAAACCTGCCGAATTTGCGTCCCGGTAGATATGGTTAGCAACCTAGCTAGACTCTTGCCGCCAAGAGCAAAATAATTGATGAGGGTGCAAACATCTCACGAGTGACTTTGCACCCGACTGGATCTAGAGGGCCACGCGAGGTTGCAAATTGCCTCCTTGATGAGGTTAGGACCTCTAGGTTGGCCCGATCTTCACGGATTTGAAGCGGAGGGTGCGAAAAACACGAAGAACACGAAGGGGAATTCGTGGGAAATCGAGGGGATAACTCGTGAATCCTACAAGGATAGATTACCCGGCAACGAACACCCAATGGAGTAGCCTCTGGATCTCAAAACCCAAGTCAACAACACGCTTAATGAAATCGATTTCTCTTACCGGCCGGTCCACCGATCCAATAGAATCCACAAGGGAGAGATTGGCATGTAATCGCAACTCGCAACTATAAGAAGAGGTCTTGATACAACTCAATAGATGGATGATCTAAGGAGAGGTCTTGAACCCACAAGGGGATCTTCTCCACAAGGGGAGCCCTTGAATCCACTAGGGGATCTTCTCCACAAGGGGAGGCAACACCATCAAGTTGGGAAGGAGCCTAGCTCAACTCTATCTCATATCTTATCTATCCCTACTAGGAGGGGAGGGAGTCCTATATATATAGTCTAGATCCAAAGGGGTAGGTGGGAAGGGGGTACAAGGGTCAAAAGACCCTTTACTGCGCGCAGGCAGGAAGTCGCGTCGGCCGGCCTGGCCGGGCTAGGGCCGGCCTCGGTCATGCGCAGGCCGGCTGCTTCGGGTACTCGGCCGGCCTAGGCCGGGCTGGGCTGGCCTCGGGTGTCGAGGAGGCTGGCGGCATCTGGAGCTTGGCCGGCCTAGGCCGGGCTAGGTCGGCCTGGCCGGGCTGCCTGGCTTCGTCTTCATCTTGTCGCTTCCTCCTCCTTTTCCACGCGTACGCCTTGGATGATCTTGAGTCTTTGGCTTCCTTGGCATCTCATCTCCTCGAACGTCCGTACTCATCGTGCGATACCTAGCATAGTAAAGGGGTAGATGCTCACGTAGTATACCATTCAAAGGAGCACGAAATGGGTTCTCATAGAGGAAAGAGTTCACCTTTAAGCTCAATGACGACTTGTCATATGTTGGGTTGCTTGACATTGTGATGCCCGTGGGTTGGGCTACATCATCTCCCTCCTCTTCAAAAAGAGTCGTCCTCGACTCTTGATCTTCATCACCATGCAAAGGAAGTAGATGTGTTGTCGAAGAATTGGAATTCACCATGTCTACAAACATCAAAGACCAAGCAAACCATGTGTGTGCAAGAAAGAGGAGCATATCAACAATCACATGTCCATCCTTTGTCATAGCACCGTTAGCATAACACAAGACTATGAAAAGGTAGTGCAAGTGCAAGGTAAATGAGCAAGCAATCCAATGGAACATCTTCAAAATGTGGAAACACAAAAACTCCATGAAAATATGAGGAAGCCAACTAGGTATCTCATTTTGAACCATATGATCATTATTGTTCACAAGGCATCGGAAAGGAAAATTTGTCAACATCCTTGAGTCAATAAGAGGAGAACTTGGCAAAAACATACAATGAAGAATGTAAAAAATATCATCATGGTTGCAAACA
Organism: Poa pratensis; assembly: GCA_947311845.1. Lineage (NCBI taxonomy): Eukaryota > Viridiplantae > Streptophyta > Magnoliopsida > Poales > Poaceae > Poa > Poa pratensis. The sequence continues at coordinate 1,366,257 of CAMZMU010000111.1, forward strand.
AAGCACATGAAAGAGCAAGTTTTCAACATATTTGTTGCAACACCAAATTAGTAGAAACCATTATACTCATGGCAAGGCATGCTCAAAATGTCATTATGGTTGCAAACAAATCATCTCAAAGGACAATTGTTCACCTTTGTTGCAACACATAATTCATCCATGTGAAAGATTAAGTGTACATGCTTGTCATAGGGAAGGCCAAAAGCACCATCATGATTGCGAACAAACCATAAGTAAGAGAAATTGTTTAACTTGTTTGATACAAAACATGAGAAATATTTGAGAGTTGGATTCGATCCACAACTCACATGTATGCTCTCAAGAGCTCGTATTGTCAACTCATGTTCGATGGAAGTTGACAATATAGCATGAGGCTCGATGCACACGAAAAACCAAAGAAAGAAATTGTGTGCATGGTATATGAACACATCATCCATCATGACGTGTCTCTTCATTTGCTCATCACCAAACTCATCAAAATCAATTGGAAAATACGATGTATGTGAGTGGTCACTATGCAAAGTGAAGGATGAAACAAGGTCCATAAGAGAAAAACGAAACATCTCCAAAATTTGAGAAAGCTATGGGGGCAATCTCATTATAGAGCATTTCATCATTATTGCAAGCAACACATGTGAAAGAGAAATTGTTCAACATGTTGCATGCCACAATGGGAGAAAATGGAAACATTCATAACAAGGCATGCTCAGGGCAAGATCATCACAAAATAGGTAATTCCACATGATAAACATTGGTTTCAAACAAAGTATCACAAGGGAATAAGAACGAATCATATGTGACATCAATAGAAGCATCCATAGCATGCAAGCAATCATAGTTCATCATGTCCACTAGTGGGATCATGGTCTCATCAACACCCATATCTTGGTAGTCCCGCTCATGTGAAGTAGGTGTTGAAGTAGTAGGGGCCTTCATGTGGCCGACTTGTACATCTTGATCTTGACATGGGGTGGCATCATCTTCATCCGCCATGTACATCATCTCCATTTGAGGCACCGTCAAGTCGAGGATAGGCGTCTCATCATCCATGTAACCTAGCATACAATGAGATAACACACTAGAGGAAAGTGGTAAGTTGTTAGAAATCGAAATGGCATCACAAGACCTATCAACTACCTCTCTCAACTCATGTGGTGTATCACTCATTCCCTCAAAGTGGAAGCACTCAATATCACATATGGTTGAGGCACTCAACTCACTCTCACTCTCACTCAAGTGGGCTAAGTGACTCTCATACTCACATGGGATTGGTACCATCTTATCATCGAAGCACAAGAGGGTAGGCTCAATGTTCTCAACTCTTAACGCCTCCGTGGTTGAAGGCAAATTCCCATGCTCAACCTCCTCAACAATCTCGCCTCCAAAGGTCAATGCCATAGTGTAGTCATCATCACTCGACTCCTTTGCCGAAGGGAAAATCCCATGCTCGGCATGCTCACTTGACTCATGGTCAAAGGTGATAGCATCATCCACGCTCGCCTCCTTGGTCGAAGGTAAAATCTAATGCTCGACCATCTTCTCGTCGTCTTGGTCACCAACATGGCACTCCCACATCATGTGACCTCTTCCGTTGCATAAAGGGCACAAGAAATTGGGACATTCCCTTGGGTCATGATCTTGGCCTTGGCAATTGTCGCATATGAGGTCTTCATCTTGCCATATGGGTGCCATCGTGGTGGTGGCACTTGGTGTAGACCCTGACTTGTATGGTTCATTTTCTTTTGGCTTCGGCCGTGTCATGTTTGCTTCTAATATATCAATATAAAAAACAAAACTTTTGCCTCGTTAAAAAAAAAAAGAATCGCTCTAGAAATAGAAACCACCGAGGACCACTGGTGGATGATTTTCCAAGTCCTAGGTCGACTCTATGGAGGATGAAGCTGAACTATACTCCGTCTACGGGCCATGGAGGAGCCGAGCCGACCCAAGGAAACAAGAGTATCTGCATTAAATCACATAATATGGCCAATGTACAGTAGTCAAAATATATTCACCCGTTTTCGATGATGCAAGAGAGAGAGAGCGAGGACGTCGAGGCTGCATAGTAGTGGCAGCACCGGCGGAAGTGCGGAACGGTACACCACCGAATACGTGGAGGAAATAAATAAAGTTGACATAACAGGCGCCGTACCGGCAGCCACTGTTGACGCAGCACACGGCAGCGGCAGCGACAGCGGCATCGGATCCTCCCCACCGGCGTCCGCTCCGGTTGCGTGTTTCTACACTGGCAGCGGCATCGGAGCCGGGACTGGGCAGGCGCGAGCGCGACGAAACGGACGCAAGGAAAAGCGGAGCAAAAGATGGTGCTCGCGTTTACAAGTGGAGTAAAACTCCTCCCTCCCTCCCTCCCTCCACCTGTTTTCTTTCCCCTGCATCTCGCTGAAACGGCTACTGCTCATGGATCCACGAAAACGAGGCAGACCCGTGGCCGCATCCTATCCTGGGAAAGCGACGCACATCCAAGTGTGCCATGGTGAAGGGAGGACCCTGCCATGCCTAGATACAGGCTCTACTCTCCTGCTACACGGCTACTACACAGGGTTTCACAGGCTACAGAGACCCATGCGTGGTCCGCTGCTTGTTTCCAAGGATAGATAATAAACGCGCTCCGCAACCGCAACCCCATTCCATTTCCTTTTCCCTGCTATATATACACACACTGGCACGCCACACCCATCCACCAGACCACCAGGCAACATTAACTCCTTCACACTCTACTCTACTCTACTCTAGCGCAGAGGAGAAGAGCGAGTGGAAGATGGGCGAGGAGGCCAATTGCAACACCGTGATGGAGGCCGCAAAGGCCAAGGAGAACGGCCACGCCGTGCCGGACGTCAAGGCCAAGGCCGACGACGTCGTGGTGGCCACGCCGGCGACGGAGGCCGATCCTCGGCTGCAGGGCATCTCCGACGCCATCCGCGTCGTCCCGCACTTCCCCAAGCCAGGCACGTACATACATACACCCATCCTCTCATCTCTTGGCCCAGCATGAACCTAGCTGCGGCTGGGGCTACTGATGCATCCACGCTGACGCGCGCATGCAGGCATCATGTTCAACGACATCACCACGCTGCTGCTGCGGCCCGGGGTGTTCAAGGACGCCCTGGACATCTTCGTCGAGCGCTACCGTGGCATGGCCATCGCCGCCGTCGCCGGTAAGAAACAACTACCAGTTATTCCTCCCTCATGCAGCCCCATCAGATTAGCCACCACACATGCTTAGGCGTCTAGTGGCCGTAGAGCCGATAAAGAGAGCTGTTTGGTTGCAGTGTTAGTGAGATTCCGTAATATCTTTGGACGAGATCTCCCGTAGTCCTTTTGCTCCCCCACGCTTGTCGTCGCCCGCCCCGGTGGGTCTGCTGCATGCGCCTTTTCTCGGGAGGACTCCATCGGAGCGGAGCCACTCACAATTATACACCCCCACGCCACTGTTCCCGCTGGCTAATTAAGCTTTGCCACTCTCCCTCCCACAGTTCGCCAGACCGTAGCCATTGTTTGGAGATGCGTCTCCGGTGATGAGATGAATCCTCAGGGCTTACCGAAAGGGAAAGTCAGAGTGTTGGGTATGTGCGCATGTGCAGGGTCATGGCCTTTTACGCTAAGATAATCGGTACTGTCGCCATGGATGGCCATGGCCGATCTCATCCTCCGCGAGTGGGAGTATTTGTTTAGGCGAAGCATGCGTTGGCAGCCTGGTCGACCCGGTCTCCCCAGCGTGCGCGCCAGAATGTTTGGCACATGACGCGGTCGCGTTTCTCCGGCTTCTTTTTCAACGGGCCCGTGGGCCGTGGCCGGAGGAGGAAGAGGAATCTGCCGCATTCAATAGCGTATCCGGAAGCCTTGCCACGCCCAGATCTCGCGGCTCGCCGGCGGGGACCGGGGTCTCTCGTGGTCCGACGGCCGCGGCCGTCTCTGCCGGGAATCGGACGGTGGTGGCACGCCCACTGTAGCACCATTTTTCTTCTCATTTCCTGGTCCTGGTGGTGGTATCTCTGATGTCGTCACGCATGTGGCCAATCTGCCGTCGTTTTCGTGGGAAAGTACTGCTTCTCAGATTTTGCTTTGTTCTTTGTTGGATCCTCTGTCTGATTCTCGTGCCGTATCCTCCATTCCTCCTTGGTCCTGGTTTTTCTTTCCTTCACCGTTTTCCTTAATATCTTATTATCATTCTCCACTAAATTGAACTTATGTTGTGGTTACTTTAGACAGTTCCACTAACTTTGTATTGCAGTGCACTATTCAGTCAGGTCGATGTGAGTTGTAGCAGTGGAACTGCAGCATTGTTCTGACTTGTTTGTTTTGGTTCTTCAGGGATCGAGGCGAGAGGATTTATATTTGGCCCGGCGATTGCGTTAGCCATCGGTGCCAAGTTCATACCGCTGCGTAAGCCAAAGAAACTCCCTGGTGAGGTTCCTTGAATAGGTTCCTTTGTGGATATACTCCCTCCGTTCCAATGAACAAGGTTATATTTTTTTGAAAAAATCAAGCTAAGTAAACTTTGACCAAACTTTTTGAAAAAATTATCAACAACTATAATATTATATGGATATCATGTGAAAATATATTTCATGATGCATCTAACCATATTTATTTTGTATTGTACATGTTCATAATTTTTTCAAGAAACTTGATCAAACTTCACATAGTTTGACTTTTAAAAAATAATATAAGCCTTATTCATTGGAACGGAGATAGTAGTAAGTTGCATGCTCTGAAACCTGTCGCTGCTTAGACACGGCGTTTCGGGTCACTTTGTGTTAGCACATTTTGGATATAGCAAAAAAAAATCCTTTGTGGATATAGCCAAAAAAAAAAACTTTTCAAAGTGTCAAAGAATTTCAAAACAAAATTGGATATGCATCAGGACATTTTGTGTTAGCACAAAAAGTTTCGTGGAGAAAAGACTTTTTTTTACCTGTGCAAAAAGACAAAAGAATGTCTTGTACAAAGTCATTTTAGAGCGCCCGGATTTGTCCTTTTTGCACAGGTCAAAAAAATCTATTTTTCTTCGTGAAACTTTTTGTGTTAACATAAAATGCCTTGAAGTATATCTGGAATTTTTATTTTAATTTTTTTGACATTTAAAAATTGTTTTTTGAGCAGTGGGTGTATCTGCACGCATGGCCCGATATGGATTTCCGGTTGATGCTTGTCTCTCTAGTTTGCTGTTACAACCAAGCTGAGCATTCTTTTTCCCTTTGCTTTTGCGGGGATATGTTTTAAAACTGTTAATCTTTACTACTGCTGTGGTCCTTAATCTCTGACACGAAAAATATCGTCAATCCCTTCATGCAGCGCATGGTAGAATCTGCACCACTTTTTGTGCTATCTCTCTTTGCACTTTCATCATATGTTCTGTTAACTGAAAGATACTGCGTTGATTCAGCTTGACTTCATTGTCGACTAGAGTGTGGTTGCACCAAACTAATGCACTGACATCGTTTTTTTGCAAACATGAAAGGTGAGGTGATTTCCGAGACCTACGTTCTCGAGTATGGAACCGATTGCTTGGAGATGCATGTTGGGGCTATCGAGCCCGGTGAGCGTGTTTTGATCGTTGATGATTTGGTTGCCACCGGTGGGACGCTTTGTGCTGCTATCAATCTTATGGGTACGTATTGCCAGCAACCCAAGTCTATTTTTATGCATTCACATGAAACCTTGACCTGTACTGCATAGTTTCTAAACAAATATTGTATCCAGTTTGTATTTTTTGTGTGTGTGGAGAGCGCAATTAGTAGCTGTTGGAGCCTGGTACAGAATCTAGAACGAAGATACTGATTTTGATAGCTATTTCCTTGGGTGATTCGTATAGTTGCCATTTTGTTTAGTTCTCTCTTACTTGTGCAAGTTCAGAGGTTATACCCCTTTCCACTGGCATGTTCACAGCACATTATTCACTGACCGATGTAACAGTTAATCAGTCAGTTGTCCCTTGTTAGCCTGTGGCATATTGCAGGAGGCACCAGTGCATTGTAGATTGGCAGTGCTTCACGATCAGATCACCAAGTATCTTACCAAGTGGATTGCGCCAGTCAATCAGTCACTTAGCTTCAAACTGTGCCACACCCTTAACATTTTTATCACCCTCAAATCCACTATCACAGTGCGTTGTAGATTGGCAGTTGCTTCAGGATCCGATCACTAAGTATCTTACCAAGTGGACTGCGCCACTCAATCAGTCACTTGGCTTCAAACTGTGCCACACCGTTAACATCTTTTATCACCTTCAAATCCACTATCACAACGCCATCTGTATTGTCAGAAATGACTAACGTAATCCTGGAAAGTAATAGACTAATTGGATTTGCTTGTACGGGATAGCAGGCACCCATACAACTTGGTGATAACTAACTGGTAACATGCCCCTTGGGGCGTTCCGGCGATATGCCGACGAGTAGTCTGCTTAGTCATTGGAGGTGGCTTGGATGTTAGCATGCGTATGTGAGCACGATTTGACATTTTTTATCTTTGTAGCCTTTTGGGCGTTGCACTAGCCGCTCGGCCTTTTCTTTCTATGAAAATTGATAGCGCTTTCCATGGAAATGAAGACGGCATGTTGGGAAGATCTCTGTGGAGACTGGAGATAATCTTGTTTGAAGATATGTCCTAATACAAGTTGATCTGGAAACATGATTTGATGTTGACACTACATGTTTTTTAGTACTTCTATTACAGAATCAAGTACTCACACCTTGCTACTATCTTTTCAGCTACACCTTTCGTTGTCTGCACTCTGCAGCTTTGACGCTATCATGTAAACATGCGTCTTTTTATAATAGTATTTACAGAACCTGTTTCTAGAACACAGCACTGGTTTTTGGATACTTATCTGGTGGATATTTTTATCATGCACGACTAAACAAAAGATTATAAGCTTTTGGAATACCTTTTCTTACTGAAATTGTTGTTTTGCAGAACGTGCTGGAGCTGATGTCGTTGAGTGTGCTTGCCTCATTGGGCTCCCAAAATTTAAGGTACTCTCACCAGATATGACTCACATATATAAAAACTGTCATATTGAGATTTCATTAACATATTGTTCTCCTACTTAATTCTTAGTACCCGTACTTGGTAGCAATTCCTATTTATTTACTGCTCTGAAGCATAGTAGATCACATTTCCAGTGGATTTGACCACTTCAATTGCATAGTTCTTGGCTTCTTGCCATGGACAACAACTTTACTAACTTGCTCAGATACTGTCTGCTCTGTGCCCTTCACATAGCCTGTTGATGCTATATAGCTTCAGATAGGGGAGTCAATGGAATAGTTTCGGAAAAAGCAACATGAACAAACATGACCATGTCTACTCTGTTCCCCACAGATGAGATATACTCGTATCGGTTGTTATCCATGACTTTATAATTGGGTATATCTTTTTTTCTTGTTCTTTTTTCAACAAAACCAAGAAGAAACACCTTTGGAAAAGAAAGGTGGGTCATGTTGATTGATAGTTGACACTGACCTAAGTAAGAACAAGGATAAACAGTTGATCCCCGCAAAAAAAATGAAGGATAAACAGTTGACTGAACTTTTCCTTTGAACGTTTTCGAATTACCCTAGTACTTTGCGAGATCATGCACGCGCCATCGTTCTACTTGAATATGGTTTCTGAAACCATCAACTCTTGTGCAGGACTTCTATAAGCTCAATGGAAAGCCTGTCTACGTACTGGTGGAGTCTCGCGAATATGAAAAGTGAGGAATTTGTGACCAGGGTGAGCCTCAAGTTATCTGTTCTTCTTACAAGACACAAACACTGAACCTGAACTAAACTCTGTCTTAGTGGCGCATCTCGTCTGATCTGGATGTATCTCGATTTCTCAGGGATGCAACCTGGCTTCATTCTGCAAGCGAACGGTGGGCGGATGTTGATCGACAAGTCTGCGGTACATTATTAAGGCTAGCTGCTACTGCGTATTTAGTGGAGAAGGAGAGGGAGAGGCTTAGAGAGTGGTACGTGAATCCATGTAGTAGTCTTTGTAGGCTGAGTAGTAGTTTTAAGGTACTGAAGAGCTTCGTTGTCGTTGTTCTCGGGAAGATGATCATTAGCTCAAACCCGTTCCATTATTGATCGATGATTAATTTATGTGTGTGGTTTAATCTGTGGGCACGGGAGAAAAAAGAGAGAATTGTTTGCATCCTTTTGCTGCAGATGGTTTCTTGACAGGGATCAGGCTGAGCAGTATTCCGCATCGGACACAAGGACGTGCGCCGATGCAGGTCTCGTCGTCCTCCCTGGGCGCTGGGATGGGATCCCGTGCGCTCTCGGGCCAAGCTTCGTGCATGTCGTGTCGTGCGCGCTAGTACTACCATCCTCTCATGCATGCTCTGCTCCGCTTTCAGCGTCGATCGTCTTCGCAGACGACGTGCTTTTGTCTTGTCACATCGATGGAATCGGCAGTCAGATGCGCAAATTTGATGAATTTGCCCCTTTTTCGAAACCAATTTATGAAATAGACCCAAATTTAAAACATTTCATGATCTGACCCTTTTCCACGGTGCCCACCTCCGGGGCGCCGTGCTGGACTGTACGACGCCGCGGTCCACGGCGCTGTTGACCCTGCCACGTCAGCGTATGTGGGCCCACTGGGAGCAAGTATGGCGCCCTGGGCAAGGGCGGCGTCCTACTGACCATGGCGCCCCCGGCCAGGGCGCCGTACTCTTATCTAGGGTTAGGCCCGTGCCCGCGGATCGGATCGAAAAATCCCCAAACGCCGCCGCCTCCCTTTGTCTCTCCCTCTTGCTGCCGTGCTCCTCCTCCCCGTGCTCCCCGTGGCCGTCGTGCTCCTTCTCCCCGTGCTCCCCGTGGTCGCCGAGCTCCCCGTGGCCGTCGTGCTCCCCGTGGTCGCCATGGCGGTCGGGTGACAGGGTGCCGCCATAGCCGCATGTGCTCACCATGGTCGCGTTGGAGATCGGGTGACGGGATGCCGCTGCCGCCGCTCAGATTGCCGCTATCGCCGCTCCTCCGTCTGGTCGCCGTGGTCGACCTATTCGTCCTTCCTCTCGTCGCCGGCGTCGCTGGGTCTGCCTCCGCTGCCCTTGTCTCCTCCCTCTTTTGAAGGTGATTTTCATATGCCTTGTCTCCTCCCTCTGTCGATTTAGTTAGGAAAATGTTGGTAATGAAACTAGCAATTTTGTAGACCTTACGGGTAGTGCTATATTTGTGTATGGCTAGTGACCTTCAAGGTATTGTGAACATTAGTTTGTTAGATATATCAAACTAGATATTTGTACTAGATATTAGTTTGTGTAGTACTAGATGTGGTGGTAGCTTATTTGAGCTTAGTTGACATATATCAATCTTGATGTGTACATAATGTTCTGCTAATTTAGGTGTACTAGTTCACATTGTAATTGTGATGTAATCCTCTGATCGCTAATCTCTATACAGAGGTAGCCGCACCCGTCCGTGGTGTCGAGCGTACTCTCCTCAAATCAATCTAGCGTATTGCTTTACACAGGGGACCGGAAAGGGAAAGGACCTATGATTGGAGAACCAGGGAAGGCATCGAAACTTCCTGTTCGTAGGACGGCTTTTAACCCAAATGCTGGGATAAGTATCGATGGGGATTCGAGTGTCCTGGGCATGGACAGAACTGATACTATTCCAATATGGGATGTCAGCGGCGGATACTTGGGTGGCGGTCGCGGTGAGCAACCATTATGTAAGTTGGGAGACTACTTGCTGCCACATTGTTAGTCGCGTAAGCTGTGGGAGGTTTGTTTTTTGGGAACAAAACTCTAACCTCGCATTTTTTATTTTCCTGCACAGCTTCGGGACAGCGTGTGGATCTGGAAATGGTATTCATGGAAGAAGAACCTGCTGATGATGGTGGCTACTCATTCCACCCCTCAGTTTTGGGATTGTCTCATGTTGCTTACCCAGCAGGGTTGGTGGATGAATTCTATGACTTGACCATGTACGCCTCAGATAAGAAGCTACAGACGTTGTCAGAAAAACCCTGTTCTGTGTCATCCACTTATATTGCTACGAAAAATATATGCTGACCCCGGTTGATTTGACTGTTCCGCAGGTGGTGGTATGTTTCCATGGATAGGGATGAGTATGGCTGGTCATCTATGTATCCGTTATTCATTTGCATGCCTAGTAGTTTAGTACTAATGTTCTTTTCTAGTGTAAGTGGTAGTTAGCGTGTGATGTTCTTATAAGTTTGGTACAAAGCTCTTCTATTCCCATTTAAGAAAACGGATCGATGTTCTGTTGTATCTTCTATTTATAAATATAAGAAATTTTATGTTCCAGTTTCTGCTACCTGATAGTATCTGATGAATCTTACTTCATATATCTTGCATTGGCACATATATGATCTTTTTTTTTTTTGCTTCATTGATAATCAATCATACTACTGATTTGCTCCATTTTGTTATAAGTAAGAAAGAGGGTAGCTGAACCTGTGTGCATGTGGAGAATGATATTTCATTGGCTAATAGATAACAGATTGAGGATGATCTTGAGAAAGTTGGGCCTAGTAGAGATCTTGGGTTTCTAAATATGAATTTCCAAAGAAGCAGTACAGAAGTCTTAAATATCTAAAAGAGATTCTTCCTGGCCAATACTGATATGCAGGTAACCTTGATTACTCCAAGGCCATGTGAATTACTCCCTCCGTATCAAAATATAAGACTCTCTACCTACTTTCTGCACACATGATGTAGGTTCATGTGTGCAGAAAGTAGGTAGAGAGTCTTATATTTTGATACGGAGGGAGTAGCATAACTGAGTAGGTGCAGTGGTACTGTACAGTGTACACATAAGCATCCATAACTATTAGTGAACTTTCATATTTGCAAAGCAGAAAAGGGAAGCTTAGTTACTCTGATTGTGGGATTCGCATAAATTATTATCGGTTGCACATAGTTAGTGGCTCCTATTACAAATCATTTGCCGTGGTCATTATGGAGGAATGCGTGAATTGATAGCATGAGCTTCATTACAATAGCGCCATTCACACTCTTTAAGTATGCCAAATTATTTAGGTCCAGTTTTCCCTCTTTTGCTGCTGGCTATCATTGCGACCATCTAAACAGTTCGTCTAATCCAAAGTCTGCTTCGTGATTTCCATTGCTGTGCAGTTTGCGACGAACTTTTGCTCGGATTCCCGCATTTTGCCTGGTGGGCTGGAATTGCAGCACTAATTTGCATCGTGTTGGCATCAGCAGCACCACCATATTTCCTTCCGCTGCACAGGCTACTTAACTACGAACCGGCAGAGATGAGCGATGTTGACTGAAACATGATGCTTGAATGTTCAGTTTCACATAGCAGGCTACTGGTGTACATCAACCTGTATCTTATTCTTTCTTGTTTCTATCCTTTTGCCTTCTATTAGTTGCAGTTGTACGAGCATCTGATGGTGATGGTGGCTGTAGTCTAGAGTTCAATGCTAGAAATATCATTTCAATATTGTACGGTTACCTCATCAACGGAATTAATTTTGGCTATGTTAGATATTTACCACTCCAAAATTATGGCGTTCAGGATTTTGTCACTTCGTGCAGCAAAACCACAAATTTCCATGAATATAAGATAACCATTTTGCCTATGTCGATGTTATTCTTATGACGCTGATAATCACGGCACCATCTTGACTGAAGTTCTCTCTGGAGAGAATCTTGTTTGAAGATACATGTCTTCGGGAACGATAAGTGACAATTGCCGATGAGTTCGTTGTATGCACTCTAAAGCTTCTTGCGTTATGATGTTGTTAACATACCTATTTTCAACAGCATGTTACGGAACCTATTTCTGAAAAACAACACGGCCCCTTTTGATACTTTTCATAGCTTTATTGCGAAACTTCTGATATTTGTGTGACTTGCAAACGGCTACCGCTGAATCCGTCATTCACATACTACGTGTGACTCATCCGCAAAAAATTAAAAAAATACTACGTGTGATTAGCTTAAAACATGTTCGTTGCTACAGGGTAAATAACTAAATTGAGTATGAAGACATTGTTTAACTTCGTTTTCTATTTTCTCCATGTCTGTGTCGACGGCAATGTTCTTGTGCCATGCTTGACCAAACAACTTGTTTTTCTCCCTATTTATCTCTATATAGCAGGAAATCGGTGAAAATATAATCATGCAATTGGAACATAAAGTACATCTACATACGGGGAAAATACAATATTGTTTCTTCGGTCATCATTTTTTAAGTTTCAAATGGAATGCCATTGATAAGTCTTTACCCACTCGTGGTCAATACAATGAGCATCAGGCCCTCTGGGCGACATCTAGATCCATTCAAGGTGGAGATAAAACAATCAAAAAAAATGGGGACAACTTTCTGTTTTGTATAAAAAAAAGAGGGAAAATAATGTCTAGACTAATGGGTTAACAAATAGGAATCTCCTTGGATACTATGGCAAAGTTGCCTACCTCATTTGTCCATTTCCTCATATGGACAAATGGGAAGAAACTCCTAGAGTGGCCCTAATTCTAAACTCCTACTTTTGTACATTGGTATAGATATAAATCAATTATGAATGTTTTCAGTCTTGTGTATATAATGCAAATACCCTTCTATCTGTTGCGTGCATCTCAAGCCGATAGCAACACTAGAGCAACACCACAAGACAACTTTGAACAAGGAGACAACAATTCACCTTTAGGCGCTTCAACTGCGGTATAGTTAGAAGGAGCTGGTATAGAAAAACCCTACTTCCGCCTTGACTTGAGAAGGATTTATTAAATCGTTAACGAATACGTAGACAAAACTATAACTTGTTAAGTAGCCACCAGAGACGCTACGCGAGAACCACCTAGATTGTGGTAAGAGACTTAATCCTATCTTTCTTCAGTGTGGATTTTTCTTTTCCCACGTTGAGCCCTTCCTTGCTAAGCGTGCTTCCGCTGCTCGTGATGGAGTAGTACTCTCTGAATTATTCACTCTATTTTTGCCTCAGGTGTGATCGGGATTAAGCCGCGGCAGGTTCGAAAAAAGATCTTAGATTGTCTCGGGTTGGGCCAGGATGGTCTCTTAACACCTTCCTTTTCTTGCCAATCGTAATCAACGTAGAGAACGTACAGTACTCCCTCTGTCCCAGTTTAAAGGGCTCAACTGGCAAATCTCTAGGCCCAAGGTGCTAGTTGATTGGGGTTGAAATGTTCCAGAGAGAATTCAATGTGAATGCACCTCGGAAAGGGGGGGGGGGGGGGGGGGGTTTGGGTCTGCATGATTTTCGCATTGTGCCCTTTAAACTGGGATGGAGGGAGTACTATGAATGGTTCTACACATGCTGTAAGAGCATCTCCAACCACGGTTGGCAAACCCTCCCTAAATGTCCGGGCGGACAGCCCTAACAGGGTTTGGGCTGAAAATGGGACCCAACCGCGGCACCCAAACCTTCCCCAAACGTCCGGGCTGTCCGGCAAACCCCAAAGCCAGCCCATATGTGGGGCGAGTTTGGGGCAGCCCGGACGCGCCCGGACGTGTCCGCCACGTCGGACCTGGCAACACGGTCCACGAAATTTGAACCAAAAAAGGGTGTCGGCATCTTTCATTTATCCCCTCCGCCTCCACTCCCGCCAGCCACTTTCATTCCTCCCGCCGCGTCCACCCCCAAATCCCCCTTCCGTAGCCGCGGCTCCATGAGGCGAGAGAATGGAGGCGGAAGGAGCCATCGATTCGACGGAGAAGGGCGCATCCTCCAAGTATGTTGAGCAGAGGCAGGGCGCGGAGCTGAAGCCGGAGACCGTCGCGCGAAGGATGCGGCGCCGCAAGCAGCGAGACGCGAGCAGGCGGAGAAGGAGAAGAGGGAGAGAAAGCGGCGAAGGCGAGAGGATTGCGAATACGGAAACGCGGGACGAGCCCGAGGGTATGAGCACGCCCGTACCCAAGGCCAGGCGCCCTACGCCTCCGCCGCCTCCGTCGCCCGGCGTCACGGCAAGAAGGTCCACGTCCTCGAACACGAACCCGGAGGAGCCGTGCCACATCGCGGACGAGTACTCGTCGCAGGTCGGCCCGACGCAGGACGAGGAGCTGGTGGCCGACTCTCCGCCGCTCGAGCGGACGCGGGCATCTTCCGGCCTCACCGACAGCCAGCACGTCCACAACCTGTTTGACGGAAGTCAAGACGAGCTTGGGGTACGAATTTCTATCCGAAATGCATAGTTTCGAGTCTTTTAGGACCGTAGTTTAATTGTTAGCATGATTAGGAAGAGTTGTTGATGGAATTGATCCGAAATGGGTTCGATCCGTCCACACATGATCCGCCAGCATCCACACTTACCCCTTTTACAGTGTGGGTGAGGAGGAGCCGTCCGACGCTCCGAAGAAGAAGAAGGGAAGGAGAAGAAGGTGTACAAGCCTAGAGGCACTTCTTACACAACTTTCGAGGATTTTTGCTTTGTCGAGATTGGTTTTCCACAAGCATTGATGCTATATGTGGAACCGAGCAAAAGGACTCAAGGTTGTGGGAGAAGATACATACCCACTTTCATCATCAAAAGCACTATGTGCAGCCCCATGCAATTGTGACCGATCGCAACGCCGGCTCTCTCCAACATACGTGGGCATCGATCCAAGAGAGCGTGAACAAGTATTGTGGTTTCCATGCACAAGTGGTCAATAGGAATCAAAGTGGTGTCAACGTGGATTCCCATGTAAGTAATTCCGTGAAAGCTCATCATTTCATCACATGCCATGCTTGTCTCCAAACCATTTGTGTAATTGCTTCTACTTGTTTGCTTACTAGTGTGGTTTGGCCGCCACTTTGTACCATCAAACGGAGGGCAAACCCTTCACCATGGCACATTGTTGACTTGAATTGACCGGGAAGCTGAAGTGGATTTCCCAATATGATGATCACAAGAATCTGGCTAAGAAATGAAAGAACAATGATGGATCAAGCTCATCCATCCCAATTGGACTTGATGAAGAAGATGGGCCGTCCGAAGCTGGCACCGGCGGCCTCCGGAAGAGGATGATGGGAGGAGGTGGGAGAAGGATAGGGCGGCTCGTGACGGCGCTGCAACAAAGATGTCCACCACCTGGACTGACATCTTCTCAAACAAAGATGAAACCATGAAGAAGTTGGAGAAAGAAAGAGAGGACAAGAAGGCCGAGAAGTATGAAGCCTTCTTGGCTTTGCAAAGGGAAAGAATGGACTTTGATCGCCTCCGGTTCAAGGAGACGATGGACTTGGAGAGGGCGAGGTTGGAATTGGTGAAGGAGGAGGCTTGGATGAAGGTCCAATTGGAGCAAAAGAAGATGCAAGATGCCATATCGATGGAGCAAGATAAAGTCCATCTTGCAAGAATCACGGAGGAACAAAGGATCATGTTCCAAGACGCTAGCCTCTTGGATGAGCCTAGTGCAAAGTGGATCCTCATGATGAAGAAGAGGATCTCCGACCGTGACCTCGGCTAGATGGATCAGGTGGAACCGCCCCTTGAAGAAGAAGAGATCACTTCTCATTCTTATATCGGACAACTTGTTGAACTTCGTTAATTTCGTGTTGAATTCGGACCACTTTGTTTTGTAATTTGGATCCGGTATGTATCGGATCGACGTTGCATGTCATTGCATGAGTTTGGGGTGGGTATTAGGGGGACACGGTTGTAGGAGCCCAACTTTGGGGGAGGTCCGGTCACTGTCCGCGGACACGACAGTTTAGGGGCCGATTTTGGCAACCATGGTTGGAGATGCTCTAACAAAGATAAAGGAGGCTAGCCCCTCTGTTTTGGGTACATAGGGCCCTAGGTTCGAACCCTGTCACCTTGACTTGGTATTCTAATTTTCTCTTTACTGTTTTACGTTGTACCTTTTGAGTCTTATCGTTCTCTCCGCAATATCCATCTACACAAAGCTCGATCAGTAGATAGGGAGGATCCGGCAGAAGCACGAAATCCCCATAGGGCGTGGTCAGTGAGAGTTCGTTAATGGGGATGGGCAAACTGGCAAAACAGTTTCAAAATAGAGCGAGGGAGGGAGCTGTACCCGGACTCAATCAACATATGCCAAGTGACAGTCTCAGTTCGGCGAGGTCATAGAAAACTCTTTTGTCTGGCCTCCCACCCGCCTGACGCCTCAGTTGCATGCACATGTACCTACCTAGTCCAGTGTCGGTCTCTATTTCGTAAACCGATTCATAAGGTTGAAGATATAAAAAAAGGAGTAACGAATAGAGCTAGTGCAAGCCTTAATTCCTTCGCCTTTTGGGTCGAGTATTTAGATAGCTCATGAATTATAAATACCTCATTTGAACGGTGGTTAAAATTAGAAGTGATTATGTCTGCATTACATGCTGATGTTTTGTATCGCACCTATCCAAGTAACAATTAAATTCCTCCGAATAAAAACAGGCAACACTTGAATACTTCAAAATACCAAGATGTCCTCTCTCCGTTTTTAAATATAAAATGTTTACCTTTTATTTTTTTTCAGATTTACATGTATCTGGACACGATTTATATTCATCCGTTTCAGTCTGTTTCTGCACCACATTTGAAACAACTAAAACATCTTATATTTAAAAACGGAGGGAGCAAGTATTTGACACCTTGGCTTGTGATGAAGATTTGCTTATCATAGTAACACTTCAATGCGCGAATCAAAGATAGAAAGCAATCAGAAAGGCATGTATCCTCCCAAGATCTGCTTGTTTAATCTACACCAAACATTCCCCGGCCCCGCTCGGAACAAAGATTCAGTTCGCCGAACCAGGCCTAGGTACGTCCCAACAAGGAGCAACCAGTAACACGAATCTCTTGTTTCCTCTTTTCAACACACGCTTTCCCAGCACGACACATAACGTGCGCCACCGTATCCGGCTCGTGGATCTCCTTGTTTATCAATGGAATCCACCGGTCGAGCGCTGGTCTGGTGGCTGGTGATGCCATCGCACACTTGAGAATCGAGATAAGCCTCCTCCACCGAGCCGCTGTGGCGCCCATGTTGGAACTGTTCTTTTGGGTGGGTTCGATCGATCTCATCTCCATCTCGACGTGACCAACAACGCAGCAGCACAAGGCAAGTACGCTCATTAGATGGCAACTTATTAAAGCTAATAATTAACGGGAATCCATCCCGGCCTATAAAAATCCGGCCGCCGCGCTGGCCAGAGCCGCTGACAGCCAGTCGTCGCCGGCGAACACGGACCGAGTCGCCGAGACCGAGGCCAAAACCGGCCGTCCGATCCGTGCCTGTGCCAAAGAAGTCTCCTTTCTTTCCCAAACGGCCATTTTTTCTCCTCCCCTTCCGCGCATCGGCTCTCCACGAAAGATCCGGGAGCGGAAGATGGCCAAGGGCGGCGGAGGAGGGGCGGCGCTGCTGCCCGTGGCGGCAGAGGCGGGGAAGGGCGACGGCGAGGCCGCGCTGTTCAAGGGCTCCGCCATGACCCGCCGCGGCGCCGTCGCCGCGCTCTCCTACATGTCCTGCTCCGGTACGTGCCTCGATCCGCGCCTCTCTCGGTTTCTCTACACGGTTGAGCTGTTGAGTTGAATTGGCGCGTTCTCTGTCTGTATCCACCCGTTCACGATGGAGGACGGGTGCTCGTTGCATGAGTTTGTGAACGGTAGCTTGTCCTGCTGATTTGGTGCTAACTCGTTGCTTCCGTTGCGTTGAGCGTCACATCCCCTATTTAACTACTAGGGGTCGAGGTTGGAGTTAGTGCTGGACTGCTGGTTGGTTTTACTTGTGTCTTGCGATTCAGCCGAACTTCTCGCATGAAATCATTTTAGTACTTCTAGTTCAGTTGCCACAAGTTACACGCAAAGTACATGCTTAACAAAAAATTATCATCCTATCATCAGGCATGCATCAGTAAAAACGGGTTGCTGCTACATATTTGATATTTGAGTGCTAGAAGTGCTATCAGTGAAGTCAAACAGTTGGTTTGGAGTAGAGATCGCAGTGCCGGATCTGTCAATTGTACTCATAGTAAGGTGATGAAGTTAATTCGAGAGTTGAATGATGATTAACTGTGCTGTGTCTTATGGCACTCTACCAGATTGTATTCTTTTTTTCTTGGCACTTTTGGTTGCATGGGGTTGCTCGTTTAGTGCCTTTTACGAATTAGGAGAGAGCAGGTGGCCCGGTCTTTCGATTTAGCACTAATTGTAGGTTGTTTCCATTTGGTGTTTCTCGGGCACTTGGGATTGGGTTAAGAGCTGGTCTGTTGACTTGTATTTAACTACCTAGAAGAGTTCAAATTTGGAGTCATTTTGATAGCGGTATTCTGGATTTGTTTTGTATTGAGGAAGAATTTGAATACCCCGTTTGAGTTTAGACTTCAATGAGAATAACTTCTCAATGCAACACATACATCTCCCAACGAACTGAATTGTGGGTCTGAAAATGTGTCCAATTTGTCCAACACACCGCACACACAAGAAGTAAAAACAGAATCTTACAAATCCCTTGACATTTAGAAAGAATGAGCAGACCGACACACATGATTCATTGCAAAATGATAACTGGGAATGAAAATTTCTTATGATTTCCTAGTTTTCTGTTATCTTCAGAAGCATTACAAACCAGTTTCCACACAGAAACATCCTCTGATGACATTTTTGTTTCTCTTCTCTTGTTGTACAAGTATTGAAATCCCTTACTGATGTTGTTTACTTTGCAATGTGCAGTTTTGCTGGTGATGTTTAACAAGGCAGCTCTATCTTCTTATAATTTCCCTTGCGCAAACGTCATTACACTCCTTCAGGTAGTTAAATCTGTTTGGACGTACTCTGGGAAAGTTTGTAGTGTTAATGCCCTCTTCTCGTTCTAGTTCATATGATTATTTTGCTGATAGCTGTAAATTCACTCAACAGAGCATAAATGATGTATGCCCACGATCTGTCTTATCAATAGTAAACATGCACCAATTTTTAGCAACTACATTCTATACGAAAGGACAAGATATTCCAACTTCTCTATAATGTACAAATCTTTGTTAGACTGTCCATAATAGTAGATTTCTAAAAGCAACATATTATGATTCTGATCATTTAGTTGAAGAATGTCCCCATTCTTATTCGAGGAGCCGTGGACAATGGACTCTGTTTTATGTACAGCCACTTAATAAGTTAATATTGCAGTTATATAATTCCTCCGTTCCTAAATATAAGATGTTTTAGCTTTTCTCAGATTCGCATGTATCTATACGTGTTTTAGTGTGTGTGTGTGTATTCACTCATTTTAGTCCTTATGTAGTCTACATTGAAATAGCCAAAACATCTTATAATTAGGAACGGAGGGAATAGTTATTAATGGTGTATCATGTCTTAAGCAAGAACTTTTTTTAACTATAGGCCCTGTTTGCTGAACTTATTATCGTATGATTTGCTCTCTCCTGTCTTCCTTTCTGACACCTAATCAACATGTGCAGATGGCTTGCTCAACATGCCTTCTTTATGTTCTGAGACGGTTAAAGATCATTTCCTTCACAAATAGTGAACCATCAGTACCTTCTGATTCACTATTCTTTGTGCCATTCAGAATATTGTTGCGTACTTCACCTCTTTCATTGTCTTATTTACTCTACATGGTATGCTTATTCCCTCACATACAATTACAGTGCTGATCTACATATACAAAAATGTATTACTATTTGCTTTGAATTCAAAATGATGTTTACTTTCCATGATGGTTTGCTAAAAGCTAGCTTCAATGGAATCTGTGCGTGGAGTAAATGTTCCTATGTATACAACTCTGAGGCGCACAACAGTAGCATTTACAATGACAATGGAGTATTTCCTGGCAAAGCAGAAGCACACCCCACCTATAATCGGCAGGTGAATGTCCACACATGTTGTTTTCTTTTGCTTTTGTACTGTTTCAGCATATTTATTCCATAGCAGACAAAACTCAGAAATGAAAATTCATGTTTCTTGTTTTGACTGCCTGTTGTATCTTTTATGCAGCATTAGTAATAGAATCTTACTGATGCTCTTATTGTTACTGCACCCTACTTCTGTATCCTGGAATAAGATAACTATACTGTTCTAGGTTGTAATATGATGATCCTCGTGTTCCTTAATGCTGAGCATTTTTATAACATTGTTGTGTTCTGAATGTGCCATATTCCACTTTCTGCTTGCTAACTAACTGTTAAACAGTGTGGCCTTGATTGTATTCGGAGCGTTTATCGCTGGATCTCGAGACTTGTCATTTGATGCTCGTGGGTATGCCATTGTCTTCGTCGCCAATATAACTACAGCTATTTATCTTGCTACGATAAATCGTATTGGTAATGCACCTTTTTACCACCTATATTTCCAATCCAACTTTAATAATTTTCTAATCAGCACTTGTTTTGTTGTTTTAGGAAAATCTAGTGGGCTAAATAGCTTTGGGCTGATGTGGTGCAATGGTATTATCTTAATTACCTGTACCAAACTAAGATCCAACGTCATACTTCATACGGCATAAAAATTTACATAACTGTTTATCTGGATGTCAGGACTTGTTTGTGGACCTGCAGTGCTGTTCTTGACATATATTCAGGGTGACCTCAAGCGAACTATTGAATTTCCTTACCTTTATTCCCCAGGATTCCAGGTACATGATTATGCTAATTGCAGAACTAATTTGTGTATTGCCCCCCTGCAGCACTTGTGGATGCAAATAACATTTTTTATTATGAAAAGTCATGGTAACTTGTGTTTGCTTGTTAACCTCTTCAATGTTGATGCTTCCGTGCACTAACCAGTTAGTGTTAAGGGTTGATCTTTGGCTGTCACATTAGCTTGTGAGGCATCATTTTATACCTAACTATCATGTCTGCGATCTTACCTAATCAAATATCGACTCAGTCTTAGAAATTAGTTTGGTTGCACACATTCTGTTGCAGTTTAGCCAGTCAAACACACCTACGCTAGCTTTGGTGCTATGGTCGCTATGTTCAAATAGTACCCACCTTCTAAGCCTCTATGTTTACTATTTTGTTGCTAAATGTTTATGATTGTAATAGGGTTGCGCTTCTTGCATAACATCGGAGATCTTGTGGGTTACAATTATGTATTGACTTTTGAGGATCCTCTCAGTTACTCTTGTAACCAGGAAAGTCATATGTATATTGTAGGCTTATAGCTGTCACGAAGGCCTTGAGATTGCTGTCATGTGTTATATTGTACGCTAATTTTGTAAAATGTCCTATTTTACGCTTTTCTCGGGATAGCTAGGGCCTATGGGTATCAATCATTGTGACATAATTTCGTTCGTAGGTGGTGTTGCTATTTTCATGTATGCTAGCATTTCTGCTAAACTACACCATCTTCTGGAACACAATTCTGAACTCTGCGCTCACACAATCGATGTGTGGCAATTTGAAGGTATGATCTCCATCCAGTTCTTCCATGCTACTCAATAGTGCAGTGCAGTACTTTGAAATCTTCATGATTCAATTTCTGCAGGATTTCTTTACTGTTGGACTTGGCTGGGTGCTCTTTGGCGGGCTTCCTTTTGATCTGGTGAGTTTAAGCTTCTTGCAGTCATCCACCGTTAGTTCTGTAGTCTCCTTTCCTGAATAATGACCCAATTTTTTCTTATGGCAGCTTAATATCATTGGCCAAGGGCTTGGCTTCGTTGGCTCTGGCTTGTATGCCTATTGCAAGATCAGAGGAAAGTAGATTTTGATGTCCATGGCCCAAGGGACCAAAGGGAAGGAAGTAGATACTGATGGTGGCAGTATGGCTTAACTGAAGTAGCGTTCATCATGCTGTTTGCTCCCTGCATATGGGAGAGAAAATTTTGTAGGTTTCCGTGTGTGTGCATTTATGAACTTCAGTTGTCCTGGGAAGAACATGAATGAACAGCCATTAATTTGCCAAGGAAATAGAATACAACACGATTTCAGCATGTCGTACTACAGGTACGGTAATTGGATAGAACATGAATGAACAGCCATTAATTGAGTCTCTCTACTGCTGCACTCAAGTGAAAGCTCCCTTCCTCCATAACATAGTGACATTCAGAGTAATCAAGCAATAGCCTGAAATGTCAATCTTATTCGTAGGTGCTCTGATAATTCTCTCTACCGTGTTATCTTCCCAAAGAGAAGCATTGGGAATGATTAATAAATTGTGAAACGATCTGTAGCAGAATTGTGTTCCATCTCAGAAAGGAAGAATGAGATAACTTGTAACGAATGAAACAAAAACGAGTGCCATCTCTTTACGGGGGACGATCTGGGCAATATAGAGAGAACCACCTTTAATAGGAAAATGAGGAACAGAAGTGATTGGACATAAGCCAGCGTTCCTTTACGACATACATTCTCTGGTCTCACAGCAACACTGCATCACCAAGAGGTGGTTCTCAAGGATTTTATCATCTCTATCACTGGTGAAATGTTTTGTTAGAATGCAAGAAAAGTTTAACCAATGTGTTATTCTGGCTGCAGTTTCATGGATAACCAACGGCCAAAATAGCTTACAATGCTCTTTCGGCATGCTGGAGTATCAAATCATCATTGGTAACATGACTGTTGAACATGCAACAGCTTATTGTATAGTACAGTTGAAGTATCTTTCTGAATAATACGCACCCATTCAGACTGAAACCAGTGGAACAAAACTTTTATAGCTTCAGAAAAGCTCAAAGGTCCTTGCAGAACAAACTTATGTCTAGAGCCTATATAAGCGTCAAAACTAACATTTCCGAACTTAGCTCAAGCCCCACACATTCTATGGAAGATACGGCACATTTGACACGGCTTCTATCTACCACAACCCACCTCATCCAAAATTACTCAGTTGGCTTGTCTGGGTCATCCTCCTCAGGATCTTCCTTGTCAGGATCATCCTCCTGTGGCTCTTCTTGAGGTTGTGCTTCTTCCTCTTCTTCTTCCTCATCGTCGTCCAACGGATCGTCAGCTGGTAGTGGATGGGGCAATGGTGTTTTCATGGGGCTGAACTTTGGGAAGATGTCAGGTCTCCTCCCAGGCTTAGGTTTCTCCCATTCCTACAAATGTTCAATAGCTGGTGGACATCAGATTCAACAATAGCATAAAAGAAGAATGGTTGATGGAACATATGCTCTAAACAATTAGCCAGTATATTGACAGTGTTCGCAAAGATTTTTTTTGCTAAATCACACATGAATATAGATAGTGGCAATCTTGGTATAACAAAACATTATTAAAAATAGCAGGTTAACCATGATGATTGTCGCAGCGTAGCTCAGCAAGTCAGCGTAACAATAAAACAGAGGCAAGAGTCACGACTCACAGACAGAACACAGTTGCAAGCAAAAATAGAAGACAACCTGAACATAATTTGACCTTCACCCTAGTCCGACTCGTAAGTGCCCCCTAGTCCTAACATTATATCAACTTACCATGAACATGATCTTCCATTAAATGTACCCTAAAGGACTAGTGCATTTACAGTACCCTAGGGTCACACAAGATACATATTTGTGTCTGAAACAAGCAAGATAGAAACAAGCTCTTTGGCAAATAGGCCATAGGCTTCAGAACTTGTTTGTAAGAAATTAAATTACTAGCATCATGACGTCAAGACAACAGCTGAAAAATGAAAAGTTCGTGCAGATAATGATCTTATAGAACACCAGACCCCTAATAACTGTGATTGACTGATTGTTTAAACACTGAATAAGTAGAAGCAGCACGACTGTATAAGTAGAATATTTACTACATGAGCATTTATTTGGGACGATTTTGATATTTGAACCTCAGTTGGCACCACAAGTAACTAATCTGCTCAATAACCTACTAAGCTAGGTGAAACCTCCACTTCCTAGCTGCATATCAGCGTTTAAAATCCATCAACTCACTTCCGCCCCTAAAACTGCAAGAAGGATGAGACAGTAATGTCACTATAACACAACTCCATTCTCAAGGCAATCCGTTAAGTATAACATATGTTTTCACCTTGGGACATCTTCTTCAACTAGAAATATCTAAGCCAACACTCCTAAAAATGCAAGAAGGATGGAACAAGGGCATCACTATATCGCAGCTTTATTTGCAAGGCAATCAGTTAAGTATAACCTATGTTTTCTCATACAGATATCCTCAAATAGAACTCTTAAGTTACTCGTAAAAATACACAAGAACGATGAAACAGCGATGTCAGTGGCTCACTATCTACTAAGAACCATTGTACTATCCACAAGCACAAACCAACGTGCATCAGAAATTGTCCTGTCCAATCACAACAACCTGTTCGACACGATCTAGAGCACCCCTGTTGACTTCATTTGAACCCCCAATTCCTAAACCCCCGTAAATCCGAGTGTCATAAGCCAAAATGATCACAAACGGAGCATTCAGTTTAGCATGGGATAAATAACAAAATAACTAGGACGGGGGAACGGGCGGGGAAGAATTACGATGGGGAAATCCAGGGGCGAGCGCCGCGTAATCTTCTCCTCGTCGGGGGCCATACACACACAAGCGCGTCCCACCTCCGCCGCCTCCTCGACGGGAACGCCGCCCGCGCGACGAAGACGCCTCCGGATGCGGAGGCGGAGACGCCGAGAGCGCCCGCCGGTGCGGCGGCCGTCGCGAAGAGGCACCACGCGGACGCCATGGGGAGAAGCTTAAGGGTAAGACGCTTCCCCTGGGTGGAGGCCGGAGAAGTGGAGAAGTTGGGATGGAATTTGGGTTCTCGCTGGGCTGATAAGAGTTCGCCCGTGTACAGCTGAGCTTGTGGAGAAATGTGTTGCCTGTTGGGCATGCTTGGTTCAAACGGAAGTATTTTTCTTCAGTCGCAATATACATAGTTTGGTTCGAACGAATTGAGCTAAAAAGAAAAAAAAAAAAACACACGAAAACATTCTCTTGATCTCAGTTTTAAAGAAAAAATGCAAGAATTTTACTGTCTAGTTGAAGCTCTTTTCTAAATTCCTACGTACGGAGAACGAGAGTGAGACCTTCCTTCAGTGGTATTAATAATATCCTAATTATACTTTCTCATGTCATTTGACTTTGATTTGGCCATGATTATTAGGACCCTGTGTGTTTCTTATTCTTGTGAACAAAACACTCAAGTTTAAACAATTCTTGTGTTTTTCAATACTCTGTTTTACACGTGCATTCATATCATATTTTGGTGTTTTTTCTATTCCCGTGTTTAGAATCTTGCGAACCAAACATGCCCCGAGTATGTAAAAGAAATCGACGGATTAAAATGAATATGATATAATTTTTTGTAACTTCATAAAATATTTTGTTGTTAGCATGAATATTATATTACAAAATCTCCCAAGCTATATGAACAAAATCTGTAATTAGATGAAACAATTTTTCTTGGTATGTTAAATATTTTTTCAATATTTCAATCATTAAATAGATTCAATTGTAACCCTCAGTTCTTTAATGTAGGGTATATAGTTTTGTCACATGAATATTAAGACATGGGAATTTGGTATACGGTGGACTCATTTTGCCCGAGGAAAAAAACCAAGAGACGAGTCCCTAATAGCCACATATTGAAAACAATCCGTCAAATCTCTTAGCGAGGGATTTAACTCATGTGTGAATGGGTAAAATTGTCTAAAAATGGCAATACACCTTATATTTTGGATTTTTCTTAAAAAATATACACCTTACATCAAAAAATGGAGATGTATAAAAATGAAAGATATGTTTTTATTAAAAATGAAATATGTGCTAATGGGCCGAAAAAGTATTTTGTCCTGCTTTATACACAAACCAACATACAACTCGACACCGGGGCCTCCATATGACCCCCCAAAGGCCCATTGGGGGTCCGGAAGCCAAAATCGGCCACCAGCGGCACCCCTCAAAGGGTCGGGTCGAGCTAAATCATGTCCGGCACCCCCGAAAGGGCCTCCAAGTGGCGGACGTGCCATCTGACAGGGCTGGCCCGCCCGTCATACACACAACGCTGGCGCCCGTGTTAATTAAGGCTGTGGAGGAGGCCGTTCCGCCCGATTTTAATGGCGAGGCGACGAGACGGCGGCACGCCTGTCAGCACGCGTCGCAATAACGCCGCGCCTGTTCCCCTGGCGGGCGCAGAGCGAAGCGACGCGTCGCAATAACGCCGTGCCCGTTCCCATGGCGCAGACGGAAGCGACGCCTCGAGCGCCGTCCACAAGTTGACGTCGCTGCGGCTTCCAGTGGCGGCGCCCTGCACACGCGTCATCGGCGTCAATGCGTAGCCCGGCGAACCGGTGGCTAGGCGTTAAATGCAGGCCACCCAAGCCCGCTCCTCCGGCCGCCTTTAAAACCCGGCGCGTCGCGGCCTGATGCGTGTAGACACACGTTCGTTGGGAGACCCCAAGAGGAAGGTATGAAGCAGTGTAGCAGCAGTTTCTCTCAGTATGAAACCAAGGTTTAATCGAACCAGTAGGAGCAAGAAATCACTTCTGAAGGTTGTCAACGGTGCCAGAAAAGAGCTGTTGCAGGGAGTTCTGACTGTTGACGTGGAACCTGCACACAAGACAATCAAACTACTTTGCCCCAACGAAACAGTGAGGTTGTCAATTTCACCGGCTTGCTGAAAACAAAGGATTAAACGTATGGTGTGGAAAACAGTAGTAAATTGCAGAGAATGAAAAGGAACAGTATTTGCAGTTGGTTGTATTATCAGTGTAAAAGAATGGACCGGGGTCCACAGTTCACTAGTGGTGTCTCTCCATAACAGATAACTAACATGCTGGGTGAACAAATTATAGCTGGGCAATTGAAAAAATATTGAGCGCATAACAATGCATATATGACATGATGATTACTATGATATTCATGTGGGCATTACGACAAAATACATAGACCGTTATCCAACAAAGTCTATGACTAATAATCCACCGCCAGGTTGTCATACCGAGTTCCCCGTTGGTATTAAGTTGCAAGCAACGGATAATTGCATTAAGTAATGTGCGTAAAGTAAACAAATGCATTAGACCTAACGGCGTACCCTTAAGCTAAGCATCGGTTATTTTATCCCTAGTGGCAACAGCACATCCACAATCTTAGAAGTTATTGTCACTCTCCCAGATTACCGGAGGCATGAACCCACTATCTAGCATAAATACTCACTCTTGGAGTTACAAGCATCTACTTGGCCAAAGCATCTACTAGTAACGGAAATCATGCAAGATCATAAATAACATATAAGATAGATTGATAATCAACTTGACATAGTATTCAATATTCATCGGATCCCAGCAAACACAATATGTAGTATTACAATAAGATGATCTTGATCATGATAGGCAGCTCACAAGATCTAAACATGATAGCATAAAGTGGAGAGACAACCATCTAGCTACTGCCATGGACCCGTAGTCCAAGGATGAACTACTCACGCATCACTCCGGAGGCAGGCATGGTGATGTAGAGCCCTCCGGTGATGATTCCCCTCTCCGGCAGGGTGCCGAGAAGAGCTTCTGAACCCTCCCGGACTAGGGTTGACGGCGGCGGCGTCTCTGGAACTTTTCGTGGATAATGGCTCGGGCATCTAGGGTTTTCGCGTCGGGAGGAATAAATAGGCGAAAGGGCGGCGGCTGCGGAGCCACGAGGGCCCCACACCACCCCACGGCGCGGTTGGGGGTGGGCCCACGCGGCCCCATGGTGTGGCTGGCTCGCGGCCCTCTCCGTGTCTCCTCTGGACTCCGTCTTCGTGTTGGAAAAATAGGAGGTTCTGTCCAAGTTTCGTCCAATTCCGAGAATATTTCCAGACTAGCTTTTCTGGAATACAAAAACAGCAGAAAACAGGAACTGGCACTGTGGCATCTTGTTAATAGGTTAGTCCCAAAAAATGCATAAAAATGCTATGAAGTGTACATAAAACATGTAACAATTGGTATAATATCATCATGGAACATCAGAAATTATAGATACGTTTGAGACGTATCACGGCCCTCCTCTTCCCGCACCACTCCTTCTCCCCTCTCTCACAACTCGCCACAAGCAGATCGGCCTCCAATCATGGCGGGCAGCCGCGAGACGCCGGAGTAGCGCGTGCTTCGGCGTCATCACGACTTCCTCTTGGCGGAACGTGCTCACCGCCGCAACGAGCGCCGCGGCCAGCAACGCCGCGAGCAAATGGAAGAATGTCGCCGCCACAACGAGGAGGCGGAGATGGCCAAGGCATATCAACGCGAGAGGTGGCGCGAGGAGGCAGCCAACGCGCCACCGTACGTGGTGTCGCTGGAGACGCGCGGCTGTGCAGCCGCCACAGCGTGCCGGTGGAGGACGACGCCACCCTACCCGAAGGGTGGACGAGGAACGCCGTCAACATGTCGGTAGCGCCGCGGCTCAGCGGGCAGGAGCACGTCGACTACATCATGCGGCAGTGTAGGGAGATGCCATACGAGCAGAAACTCGACCCCAAGTACTCCATCTCAGCGCCCTACTGGCACGCCGTGGTATACGCGGAGTACGAGGCACGTCGCACTGGCGTCTTCCTCCCCATCGCTGCGCGGGAGCCTACGCCGGAGCTGTCCGCATCGGACAACGACCGCTCTGACGGCGAGGACGATGACGACGACCCCGAGCTGCCCGATCTCCCCTTACCACCGGCAGGCGCATCTTGGTCAGCAGCGTCGCCATCACCGGAGAAGGGGGCGCCAGATGAAGCCGGCGAGGCTTCCCATCAAGCGCGCCGCGGCTCCCAACAGCGGTAGATCAAATCCCACAACACGCCGGCTTTGAAACCAGAAGCCTCAGCCTCAGCCGAGGCTACGTTTCTAAAGGCCGTAGCGACGACAATAGCGGATGAAACTTCCGGTGCCGGATCATTGAGGCATGCAAGTCTCTTGATGATTCCGGCGCTGGTTCGCATCTTCTTCACCGGCGCTAGGCCGTGGAAGCGGCATCTTCCTCGACGCCGGCGCGTGTAGTGGTTGGCTAGACGCTGTAGCGTGTAGCTGGTAACGGTGTAGTTTAGGTTCAGTTTGTTAAATCTCGTTTAGGTTTGAAGTTGTAAGGGGAACACGCCAAAGGATCGAAGTTTTCACCTGGAGTAGCACAAAGGATGGAGAATAACCACTAGGACGGCTTCGTGAAAATATGTGCTAATAGGCCGCAGCAGTGGCCAGCCCACTTAACATACGGTTCAGGAGTGGGTGGCTTCCGTCCTGCCATAAAGATGAGGTGCAAATCCTATATGACGCCCGTTAGCGGCACGTAACGGTCGCGCCGCTAACGGGGACCTTCTGGCGGGCCGGCCCATTTTGGCGGCTTTCCTTTATTTTCTTTTTCGTTTTCCTTTTTTTTCGTTTTCTTTTTTAATTTCTGTTTTTCGTTTTCGTTTTCTTGTTTTATTTTTCGTTCTTTTAATTTTTTCTATTTCTTTTTTCTTACCATTTTTAAGATCTGAACATTATTAAAAAATGAACAAATTTTAAAATCTGAACCATTTTTAAAACGAACCATTTTCACAATTGAAACATTTTCAAATTTGGAACCATTTTCAATTTTAGAACTATTTTTAAATTTGGAACCATTTTAAATTTTGAAACCATTTTCATCATTGCAACCGTTTTCAATTGTGGAACCATTTTAAAAATTGGAAAAAATTTCAAGTTTGGAACCATTTTCAATTTTGGAACCATTATCAATTTTGGAACAATTTTCAAGTTTGGAACCATTTTTAAATTTGGAACCTTTTTTTTGAACCATTTTCAAATTTTGGAACCATTTTCATTTTTGGAACCATTTTCAAAATTGGAATCGTTTTCAATTTTAGAGCCATTTTCAATTTTGGAACCATTTTCAAAATTTTGGAACCAATTTCAAAATTGGAACCATTATCAATTTTGGAACCATTTTCAAAATTCTGGAACCATTTTCAAATTTGGGACCATTTTCAATTTTTGAACCATTTTAAAGTTTGGAACCATTTTTATTTTTGGAACCATTTTAAAAATTGGAATTGTTTTCAAAATTGGAACCATTTTTCAAATTTGGAACCATTTTAAATTTTGGAACCATTTTCAAAATTGGAACCATTTTAAAATTTGGAACCATTTTCAAAAATTTGGAACCATTTTCAAATCCGGAAACATTCAAAATAGGAATCATTTTCAATTTTGGAACCATTTTCAAAATTTTGGAACCATTTTTAAATTTGGAACTATTTTCATTTTCGGTTTTCTTTTTTGAAAATGTATAAATTTTGAAAATGGTTCATATTTTGAAAGTATTCAGATTTAAAAACTTGTGTTTTAAATAAATGCTTCAGATTTTGAAGAAGTGGCCGAAAAGGCTCGAAACAGTTCAAAAACGGAGAAAGTACGATTTAGAAACAAGTCTGTAGCGGTAGGAAACAGTTTAAAAACTAATTTCGGTCGCGCAAAGCAATTGGGCCGACCCCAGCTAAGAGACCACGTAGGCGGCGCGGCATGAAATCGCCGCTAACGCGCGATATACAGGCGCTCCCAAGATGAGGCAGGTGCTCCCGAGCCCATGCTGGAGATGGTATGGACCAGTACACTTCGGTTTTTTTTTGTGAATGCACGCTTTGCTTTGAGGGACACGCTCGTGCGGTCCTGTACGCTAACACCAAATCATATGCGTCGGAACATGGTCGTGCGGGCCCATGCGCTAACAAGCACTATATCAAAAGGCTGAAATTATCAGCCCATCTCACAAGCTAAAAAACCAGTTGTATTTTGTGATCCTATTATTGTGCTCGAAGCCTTGGCTTTGAAAGACTTATAAATTTGGCATTATGTTTTTGTTTACCGGATTCTCTTAACGATACCAATGTGATACAGAGATTACATTTATTTGCTCGGCTTGCCAATAGAGATGATCCGGCTTACAACTACATAGTCGATGAATATTGTTATACCATGAGGTATTAGCTTCTCGACGGTATCTATCCTTGTTGGTCAACATTTGTGAAAACCAACTAAAAATGGAAGGCAAGAAATAATCCTTCTATGCTAAATGATATTAACAGGATATTTGGTGTGTTGCAAGTTCGGTTTGCGATTGTTCGAGATCTTGCTTGCTTTTGGGATAAAAAATCCCTCTCAAATATCATGACGGTTTGTGTGACTTTACACAATATGACCATCAAGTATGAGAGAGGTTTAAACTTGGAGTTTTTATGACAACTTTGGCAGCCAAATGAATACTCAACGGAACCCGGACCGGATCCAAGCATTTCATGAGACCTGCCGAAAGATTGAGGATAAGACCACACACACCCAGCTTCGTGATGATCTTGTTGAGCACCAGTGAAAGTTGTATGAGAAATAGATTCTCATTTTATTTATTTTATATTATTTATATTCATGTGTGATTTAAACCATTCTTTTCATTCCGGATCATTCATTGTTGTTTTAGTTATTTGGCTTTAAATATTTGTTGTTATTTGGATGATTATTGTATTGTATTATATTAAAATATTATTATGTTGGATTTATATTGCTGTTTTATTAACAATATGTTGTTTAAACTCATGAAATTTGTTAAATTTCTGGAAAAGGTTTTACGGTACCGTGCAGGCTCTAGTAGAACAGATGCTCCAAACTTGTACCAGAAGGGGCATCTATTCTGTCGGAACCCGTGGTACCGTAAAGCCTTTTCCGGTCGACTCCAAACTTATTTTGTAATACGAGAATATCCAGAATGTTAAGAGATGCTTTAATCGATGACTTCAAATTTATTTTTTAAACAAAGAGATATCGAGCACTTCTATGAAGAACACACCCGTCCCGACGTAGAGCATCTGCCACATGGTGCTCATGTACAGGTCACGACGCCTGTCATCGTGGGCACCTGACGCGTAAGCCCGGTGACAAGCACCCTAACCCGCCACAGCCAGAGCTGCCGGATTGAACTGTCACGCACGAATATTCATCCCTGGTTCGCAGACCACCACGTCAGCCCGTAGCCTCTTTTCCGTAAGAAATCCCGTAAGGTCCCGCTTGGTATATCGTTTATTAGCCAAAACGATCGTTTAGGATTATGGACCTTCAGACCCCCGGCAGAAAATACGAAGGATCTCCGTAAACTACTCCCCTCCGTAATTTGTAACCCCCAATCCAAGCGGGGCCTAAGTGTAGCATTACTGACCAAAAATACCCCGCACGGCCGCACCGCAAGGAAACGCAAACATGCGATTTACGTGGTGTAGCCGACACATCGGCAATGCATGCACGTGTTTCACTTTTAACCGCTCCCTCCCTTTTGCATGGTTCGCTCCCCCGGCGCGCTAGCTTTGACGGTCAAAGCTTCCGCAGGAAGCACGGCAACCGAGCCCCCACCCCCGGCACCTGGCGCCACGAATACTCTAGTCGCCGCCGTTGTACCGCGGCATAGAGGGCCGCTGAGGAGAGGATCCCATGTACGGAGTAGTAAGCTTAATTAGGCATGCATGCAGATGCGTGCGTGCATGGGGAACCTACACGGCTCCTCACGTGCACCGTGGAAAACACCAACGCTAACATTTTTGGATGGATGCACTTGCACAGAGTGGCACACTAGTACATATCGGACAATTTATGTGCGTTATTACCTATCGCTTACTCTTCACGTTTTAAGCCGTTTGCGAGGACCTGAAGGGTGTCCCGGCGTAAACATTCGCATACGGTTACAATTTATAAAGCGTGTGCGCGCTATCGAACACGGACTTTGCGAAGTGACACGTGTGCACTCAGTCGCAGATCGCACATGATTTTCTGACGTTTGTCCGTATGAAATTCTGCTGACCTATCGCACAGGATTTTCCGAATTAATTCGTGTGCGATACATTGTTCTATTGCATACGATTGGTTTGATGTTATCGTTTATGTAATATTTCGTCTTCCCGCATTTTTCTGAAATATCGCTAAGTATGAAATACCATGGTGTTCCCGCCTTTTGCTTGAGTATAAATTGCTTCGACGGCCATGGCCATTTGTTTATTTAGGATTTGTACAATGCCACACAGCACGGAAGCCATGAGGAGGTGCTGCCCTCAGCGGCCATGGCTGGGGTAGCTCAACCAACCTCGCGTCGTGGGAATCGGAAGAGATGCTGTCCACAGCGGCCTCAATCGATCACACGCTGACTGACACGCAGGAGGAGCTGTCCCCAGCGCACGGAGCTGGGGGTAACTTCGTTGACCTCACGGCAGTGGAGGAGCCCGAAGACGGCTACTCGGGTTCGTCGTCGGGTGAGTCTCTGGCCACCCCAGAGGAACTTGAGGAGCATAAGTTGGTGGAGATGTCCATCGCGTTGGCGAGGCGTGAGGAAGCATTGGTGCATTGCGTGGTCGAGTAGTCTTTCGCCACTCTTCGAAAGTTCCGGGTGCGTGCGCTGCTCCGCGCCAGGCAGGAGGTCAAGAAGCAGATGCGGCTTTGGATGGGAGCCGCGGGAAGGCGTTTGGCCAACTGGAAAGCCGGTCAGTCCGGCAACCCGCTAGCCGACGTTGCCGGGGCATCAGGTTCTGGCAACTCGCTCGGCGATGATGCAGACGCCTCAAGCAACGTCAAGGGCCCCGCCGGCGAACGATGCAGAGGCCTCAGGCAACGGCAAGGGCCCCGCCGGCGACGAAGACGTCGTCTTCCTCTCTGACGACGACGAAGAATATGTTTAGATAGGTATTAGGAGGTTCTTTTGTGTTATATATATATATATATATGTAATGTGTGATTGGGATGTCCAATCTTTTTGTAGCAGGAAGGGCAAACCATGCGTTTGAATTAATGGAGCCCTTCCGTTACCAACTAATATTATCCAAATGTTATTAACTAGGTTCCATTTTGTCTAGTACTCCTTTCCAGTGACAAAATTTGGCATTTCTCCAAGTTATCTTCAATGTTGTTAAACCACAACATAATCGCACACGGTTTATTCGCATAAGAAACATGTGAGAAGATTACTTTTGACCACAAACTGATCGCACACGATTTTTCCTGTGCAGAACCGTGTGCGATAACAATTGCTAGACGGCTGGATGCGCCCACGGTTTCTGCGGATAAAATCGTATGCGATACCTGCTGGGTCTTTAGGGCCCAGCAAGTGGAACCCTTCCATATAAATAAGGACCATACGCGCTTGACCCGTACACAGGCTCCACTCTCCCCTCTCCCAGCCGCCTCCTCTCCTCTACAGTCGCACACACGCCCTCCTGGCCCTCCCCCGCCGCATTTGGCCTCAACCGCGGCCCTACCCCGCCGGCCGACCTGACGATGACCTCGCGGGAGGCCTGTCCTAGGCTGCCGACCCCCCCATGGCGAGGGGGCTGTCTCGTTCACATCCCGAAGGTTAGCGCTCGTTTAGCAAGCCCATCCTTATGTTTAATATGCCGAATCTGTTTGAATATATTGTTTATGCACTATCAAGGCCGGATCTGTTAGAATAGCTAGTTTGTTTGTGTGGTACTCTTAGATCTTGGTATGTTATCTATTAGAATAGGGATCTGTTAGAATAACAACCTCTTTTATGTTTTATCTTGTCACTATGAATGTTTTTACCAGAACGGATTTGATAGAACACATTTCATTTTATACTTGTTTAATAGGGATCTTATTTTGGTGGCACTGTACAAGAAAATGAAGAGAGGGTTTATTTCCCTCTCTTGGCCAATCCGTAGTGGCTGGTAAGTGACACTAACCAGTTCAGTTTTAATGTCATTTTTATGTTTTCACCTCCTTCCATTGATGGAGATTTTGAACACATCATGCAGCAAGGATTATTTCACACACAACATATATGCAGTAACAGATGGCCGATTTCATCGAATATCTTTGCCTTTACGGTGGTAAGTGAACAATCATTTAAACTTGTTTTTGCTTTTTGTGTTGATCTTGCATTGATGTGTTTGTGGCTGACCTTTGACTCTTGTTATTCACAGTAAAGGGTGTCTTGCATCGATTGTTAGAACAACAATTATGCAATGGATTTGTAAGTTTGTTTTTCTGTGTTATTCGTCCCTTATGTCACATGTCATTCATATTATATGTACACCGATCTAACATAAGTCATTTTCTCTATTTCTGTTTCAGTGACCACTTACCCGTCGAAGGCAAAGTCCGGCTCCCCAAAATCCAAAAAGATATTGGTCAGCGGCGTATGTGTACATCGATTTATGCATCCTTGTATGTGTAAATCGATTTATGCATCCTCATAACCTAGCTTTCATATTCTGTGGAAAAAATGACTACAGAGATGGACAGGTTGCGAAGATTTGGGATTAGTGAGAAATTCCCAACCCTCTGAACCTAGCTTTCGTCACGAAGACAAAGACGTAACCAAGAAAAGTTCTTTCTTTTGTGTAGCTTTCCCATTTGTATAGCTAGGAATTCATACTTTTGTCGCAATGTATGAATATGAAATGAATGAAACAAGGATATTTTGCTACTGGATGATTCTTGTTTTTGATTTTTGTATGTGTTACAGCTGGTACAATGCCTACTTGCATGGTTCGGATATTCAAAGCGTTTGTGATGGCTCCTTAACACAAACGAGTAACACTACGATAAACGTGTGTGATCATTTCTTTAACACACACAAATATCCCTACCAAGACGTATGCGATTATAAGTAAATACAGACGGCTGTGAAGCAGAACCCGTGTGCGATCTTCTTAGCTATCGCACACGTTTAGCGGAATAAAAGCGTCTGCCTTGGGTGAACCAACGCACACGCTTTTTATTTCCGTCTGCGATCTGTAGGGACATCGCCCACCCATGGATAGCGACAGGCGCTATAATCATTTGCGATTGCCAAAGTCGACCATGTGTGTTTGCCCGATCTGTACTAGTGGCAGTTGGCTCCTCTCACAGGTTGTTCAAACAAGCAGAGAGAAACCGTGGAGCAAAATTTACTTGCATCCATAGATATCCTATGAAAGTAGGACGTGTTCAATTTAGAGTGGAGTTTTGTCTCCCAGGTGCACACCCTTTATTTAAAATGCATTTTTGATTTACTTTGAAACTTGAAAAAAATGAAAAAAAAATGTTCGCGCATATATCTTAACATGCTATGTGGTCACAAAGTCGTTTCACGAAAAACCGACATTTTTTGTATCCTGTGTGAAAAGACAAAATTTGGTGGTAAAATAAGGCTTTTCACGAGACTTTTTTTTTGTCTTTTTTACACAGGGCACAAAACATATCAGCTTTCGATGAAACGACTTTGGGAACTCATAGAATGTGAAGACGTGTCCGCACAATTTTATTTTGGATTTTTTCGACATTTTAAATATGTTTTTCCCAACCTGGGTGCATACGCACCCGGGTGTCAAAGTGAATTTCCGGTGATCGATATGCACCCGGATGCCAAAGTGAATTTTCGGTGATCGATTCTTCTTCATGTAGATGCATGCCCCTGGGATTACTAAAGCATGCTTCATAAAAACGAAGGTAAGTTCCGTTTTGGAAAAAAAAAAAAGGTAAGTATAGTAGATCTATACGTACAATGGCAGCAATTACTAGCAATGATACTAGCACACCTGCTGTACCTGTTTAATTATATCCAAAAGCCAAATAATGGCCACACCTAGCAAGCTAGCTAGTTGCAGTACGTAGGATTGTTAACATTATTTTTGTAATCATGTACTCCCTCCAGTTCAGTTTATAGGGTATGGCCATATCTCTAGATCGTCAATTTATAGGGTATGGCCATATCCATTTCAGTTTATAGGGTATGGCCATATCTCTAGATCGTCAATTTGACCAACGTAATAAAAGGTATATATGACAAAAAAAATTGACCATCATAAATTTCAGATGTTATATTTTAAATTATATATTTTTGTATTATATAGTTTATACTAAATTGATAAAAATGACGATCTAGATATATACGCATTAGAGGAGATTTCGTGCTCGCGAGTTCGAGTGATCCCGATGTTTAAAAAAAAATCAATTTTTTTACAAGTTTTGAATTTCTTTGAAAGAAAATCCTGTATATAGCCAATGGTGTCTTCCACAAGCGTGTAAAAATGAATTTCAAATACTTTATATTTTGGGCTGTGTAAAAATGATAAAAGTGTGGATCTGAATATACATATTTTTAAATCTCCAAATTTATCAGATTTTTCATTTTTGTGTAGCGCGGAATACAAAGTATTTGAAGTTGATTTTTTGCACGTTTGTGAGATACATCATTGTCTATGTCCAGGTTTTTTTTTCAATTTTTTTAAACTCGTAAATATAATTTTTGATTTTTTTAAAAACCAGGATCACTGGTGCTCGGGAGCCAAAGACATTTTCCGTATAAGCATGTGAAAAGATTTCGTACTCCCGACCTCTAGTGATCTGGTGTTTAAAAAATTCGTAAAATATATTTACAAGTTCCAACTTTTATTATAAAAAAAATTCCGGATGTAACCAATGGGTATTCCACAAACGTGTAAAAATAATTTTCAAATACTTTATATTCTGAGATGTACAAAAATGACAAAAGTGTTGCACATGACCCCTATAAACTGAGTATATGGTCTCTGCAGTGCTGCACATGAGCCGGCCGCGAGAGATCGAAGTCGACGGACGGGTGCTGGATCAGGCATGTTCGTGGAGACGTTTAGGGCACTCCTTTAGTGCGTGGTAGCACTGTTCCTCTCCTCTGGTGTGCCCGGAAGACAAGGGTGTGTGTCCTTGTAGAGGGCACAGCTTGCAAGCCCAGCTCATCTACTTTAGTCCGAGTCACCCGCCGTGACCTTTCTTTAGGTTGAACCTTTCTCGCTCTTTGGGGTTGGATGGGCGTTTCTCGATACGGAGAGAGACGCCCGGCTGATGCGGGGAAGACAGTGGGTTTGGATCATTTTGATTATGGTACCAAGGAATGATCAAGAGAAGATAACAGTGGAGTGCAATATAATATGTTCAGAGTGAGATCCACACTAGATCCACACTTTCAGTTTCGAGTCTTGCACTTTCAGACTAGTCACAATGGTGAGTATCATATACTAGTATCATGCATATGATACTAGTCTATGTTACTACCTCCACAATGGGTAGTAACATATGTGTGGTATCATATAATACAATATTAATTAGGTTGTAGACTCATATTGCATTGGAATCCGTTATGTTACGGTATCTACCTATGATACCACTATCACCTCTCTCATCATTAATTACGGTGACACGTCAGCTTTTTGCCAACATGGCATGCATGATACCACCTATGATACCCCCATTGTGGCTAGTCTCATTTGTGCTAGATAGCCAGTCCAAGCAGGTCGTACCAGAAGTCCATGCAATTAATCCAGTGATTTGCCTCGGTAGCAGCGTATTATAGGGCTCGCGCGCGTAGCCCCTTGTGCCTATTTGCGGGTTGGAACTCGCGGAGGAAGAGGGGATGTGCACACACGCTCGGCGCGACATGTCAAAGATCGATTTCTACAGGCGTGCGGGACGGGTTGTTTGACCGCTCCACGGGAATCTTATCGCTGGATTCGTCTCCTTTGGACGGGACGAACCGTCCGCGCACGTACTACATATGAATGCACACGGGCGCATATGGTTGGGCGATCGATGGTCTTCTTACCAGATTCTTCTTGCCTCCTGGATTAGGATCCAAGGATATGTTGGCACATTTTGAGCATAGCCTTCCATGTCCGGGACTTCGTCAGCAAGAGCATCTTCACCGGCACATCCAGGTATGTATGTGTTTGGTAACTCTATAAGTGTTCATTATTGGTAGTGTCGGACACATGTCCGTCGCTATCGGGACGGCTGTCCCGACGACTTCCCCCAAGTAGCCGGACCTATTCATTTTTTGCCTATTTTATCAATATGTTCATGTTTCTATTGAAGTGACATACAATTATACAACTAGATTGCACACTTCAACAATAGCTTAGATATAGAAATACTATAATTACATTTAAATTTGACAAGATATGAAAAACAATACGACACTCGAATTATTGGTTACCTTTAAGCGTTCACAAATGATTTACTAGATCATCTTACAGTTGGTAGCGAGTTCATCATGAATGCATGGCGCGAGGAATTCAGAAAGCTCGAACAGGACGCTTATCATGGCTCGACAAAATGACCATAGTAGTGTCAATGTGATCAACCACCATACGAACATTGGGTTTACTCTCCACAACCATGTCGCTCATGTTTGGGTGCCTCCTGCTTGAATGCCTCCTCCCGAGTACTTTTGTATTCGGCTTGATTATTGGTGCAGAAATACTCCTAGCAGCATAAGGCTCAAAGAAACTACCATGTGCAGATATGTAAACAACGCCGACTCCTTGGCCGTTGTTATAGAGCCATCCGTCGAAGTGTAGTTTCCATGGTACTAGGAAAACAAGGTCATCAAAACGATGACTTTTTTTCAACCCGATGTTCAAGAACGAAGTTGCCTATGATTTGGCCTTTCATAGATTTGTGAGACTCCTAGGATTAGTCATACTCGATCAATGAAGCCCATTTATAGATTTGAATGTTGGTAATCCTTCTATGTAACATGTATTTAATAACATCGATATGGCAAGCTATAGTGTACATGATAGACACCAGATAGCAGTATTCTTTCAGGACAGCCACTACAAATCCATATGGCTGTATGTAAATTTCCTCGTCACTCCCCGTTTAGGAAAGTTGTGTTGAAATCCATTGATGAACAAGAAGACCGTGAGAGATGGGCACCGAGTGTAGCACTCAAATTGTGTATAGACTTTGGACACAACCCATGCCTTATACTTTTCAATTGTACCAACGAAACCCACTAGTCCTACACGCTATCCTTTTTCACTTGAAGTGCTTATCATATATAGAACCAAAACACATGCTACCTATGTTATGTTCTTATATAAATACTTACCCCCCAGAACATTTTCCCCTTCTCTCGGGTGGCCAGGATCAGGAGTTTTCTGGCCACTCTCCTGCCCTCCTCTAACATTGACCCAAATGTAGTCTTCTAGCTGCTGCTGAAATAGCTATACCTCCTCCTTAATCAGCTTCCACCTTACCTCACCAATGTGTCCACTACTCTGATCAGAAAGAAACACACTCTCACAGCTAGCCCGCGGGCTGTTCTACCGATCGGCCTCCCCAAAATGGCTTCTGGAAACAACTGGCTGGGGTTCTCGCTCTCCGGCCAAGAAAACCCACAGCCTCATAGCTCGCCGCCAGCCGCCATCGACATCTCCGGCGCCACCTATTTCTATGGCCTACCGATGCAGCCGGCTCCTGACGCTCAACTGGGCGGGCCAGGACATCAAGCTTCATACGGGATCATGGAGGCTTTCAATAGGGGAGCTCATGAAACCCAAGGTGAGAGGAAGAAGCTATAGCTAACTGCATGCACCGGTAGCAACGGACCCAGTGTTCAGTGATCTGTCGCTAGCTAGCTAGTGCGCATGGTGCACTTCTCCAGCCCGCGTTCATGGGTTTCTTGTTATTTGATGTGGTTGTAGAGTGGAACATGAGGGGTCTGGAATACAACGGCGGCGCCTCGGAGCTCTCGATGCTCGTCGGGTCGAGCGCCGTCGGCGGCAAGAGTGCTGTTGACGCCGAGGCCGAACCGAAGCTTGAGGACTTCCTCGGCAGCAACTCGTTCGTCTCCGAGCAAGACCAGACCGGTGGCTTGTTGTTCTCTGGAGTCCCGATGGACAGCAGCATCAACAGCAACAGCGGGAGCAACACCATGGAGCTCTCCATGATCAAGAGCTGGCTCCGGAACAACCAGGTCCCCCAGGCACCGCACTCACCGACCGTGGCGCCCCCCACGCAGCAGCCGCAAATCCACAAGGAGATCACGAGCACCGACGCGAGCGCCTCCAGCTTCGATGCGCTGGGGAGGAACGGCGCGGTGGTGGCGTCAGGGAGCCTGGCGCTCTCGATAAGCACGGGATCGGGTTCGCACCTGCCGATGGCTATGGCTGGGAGCGGCTTCAGTGGGGCAGCCGCGGAGAGCACCTCCACGGAGAACAAGCGGGCAAGCGGCGCCATGGATTCGCCGGGCAGTGCCGTAGAGGCCGTCGCCAGGAAGTCCATCGACACGTTCGGGCAAAGGACCTCGATATATCGAGGTGTAACAAGGTTAGAACCCTAACTAGTTTCTTCGCACTTTAACTGTTAATCGAATCAATTAAGATTGATCACGGATGCCGTTAGTTAGTTTATTTTGAATTTGTCTATTCGTAGGAAATGCCAATCAACAACCTAATTGAGAAGTTAAACAATCACAAGATATAACAGACATGAGAATGCAATCTACTTTGCGTGAGTCTGTAAGTTTTGTGATGCTAGAATGGACTTTTTTGTGTGATGCCGTTAGTTATGGCCATTTTTTCATTCTCTTTTCATAGGTGATTGGAGTACAATATAGCTCTTGACTACAAAACAAGGACGTACCACTAATTGCATCGATCAACCAATGGAGAGGCGGAGGATTTTCCTTCTTTTGCAAAAATATGACGACAAACTAAATTACTGGGCCATATGACATGATTCACAGTTACCTGTTACCACCCAATATGCGCGTTGTTCTTTTCTGGGATTCTATGCACATTGTAATCTGACCCACCAAAATAGAACTAACAAAATAGAACTATAGACCGTTGCTTTTGATCCAACAAAATAGAACAAGAGGTGTGAATAATCTACATTGTTATAATTGACCCAACAAAATAGATCTATAGACCTTTGCTTTTGTCTTGATCAACATGGATGTTTTCAGCACTTAAAATGAACCCGTTTTGTGAACTGAATACTACCATAACTATGGCAAATATTTTCTAATTTTCTGTGATCTAACTGCACGCACGGAAGCATACCCACAATATAAACCGGTGTATATTTTACGTTAAACAGCGCATACAATTTTGTGTGCTAACTATATTACCATGTTCTTGAATTTTCTTATTTCAGACATAGATGGACAGGGCGTTATGAGGCTCATCTCTGGGACAATAGCTGCAGAAAGAAGGGCAAAGTCGCAAGGGCAGGCAAGGTACTAATAAAAATGGCTATGTACTTCCTAATTTTCTCCATCCATTGCACAACAATATTTACACTCTTTGGTGTACTAATTATTTATATCTCGTGTTTTGAACTTTTGCCTTGACACTGCGCCTTCACAATTGCATCTGGAATGACATTGTATTGTCCCCGACAATCTGCAGTTTATCTGGGTATGCTTTGCCTAACTCTGGCCATTTCTATTTTCGTTGCACATTACTATTTTGGTGATCGCACCCATTATAATCATGAGCACATAGGTGGCTATGACAAGGAGGACAAGGCAGCAAGGGCTTATGATTTGGCAGCTCTCAAGTATTGGGGCACAACAACAACAACAAATTTCCCAGTAAGCAAGTTCTGCAGAACTATTATTGTTGTCCACTTTCTTGCATTGCTATTCTTATTCTTGCATTTTTGTTTATTTCTGCATAATATCTCAAGTTGGTGTTGATTAGATCTGTAATTTTAGTTATATACATTTGCAGATAAATACCTACGAAAAGGAGGTGGATGAAATGAAGCATATGACCAGGCAGGAATATATTGCATACCTAAGAAGGTACTAGCTAGGCTGACGTTCGCCATTCTGAACTTTCACAGACTTAACTAGAACATTACACTAACAATAACTTGATTGAAAAATTGCAGAAATAGCA
Organism: Poa pratensis; assembly: GCA_947311845.1. Lineage (NCBI taxonomy): Eukaryota > Viridiplantae > Streptophyta > Magnoliopsida > Poales > Poaceae > Poa > Poa pratensis. The sequence goes on from CAMZMU010000111.1 coordinate 1,408,756, forward strand.
GTGGATTTTCTCGTGGCGCGTCAAAATATCGTGGTGTAACTAGGTAATCCGGCCGGTTATGTTTTACAATAAATTTATAATATAGAAATAGCAGGTAATTAATGTCGTTGATGTGGAAATAATTATACTTAAATTTGTAGGCACTTAAGAAAACATGTATTTTATATAGCCATCCAAATTGTTGTATGCGAGTTACTCTTCATTGTTTAATTGTGTCCGAGTTACTCAAGTTTCAATCACTCTCTGTGAAGATTTGGTCATCACTCAATGTTCCAGCCACTTTTTGTATCATTTTTTGTATTTATCGTAGTTGCATTTTTGTCCAGTTCTAATTTTTTATTCATGTAATTCCACTTTTACTCCTCTGTTATTAGCCTTTTATTTTGGTACAATTGCACTTTTTTTTATTTGTGCAATTGCACTTTGATGGCGGGGCACACAAAAGACCCGAACTTTCAAAAGTGTCACGCAGCTTAGTCACTCCTTTGTAATGTTGTTTCGATGTTCTAATCAAGGATGCGATTTTTATCAGGCACCATCACCATGGTAGGTGGCAAGCAAGAATAGGGCGGGTTGCCGGTAACAAGGACCTCTACTTAGGCACCTTCAGTAAGTTACTGATCATCGGATATAGTTAACCGTTTCGTGTAAGCTGTCTAATTAGCTAGCTGGACTAATGAAGATTCTTAAGACTACTCATAGTGCTATAGCTCCAAGATCTAAGCCATCCACTAGCAATAGCTACTCCCTCCGTTCCAAATTAGTTGAGATACGGATGTATCTAGACATATTTTAATGGTAGATGCATCCGTATTTAAATAAAGTTGTGTCAACTAATTTGTAACGGAGGGAGTACTTATTTAGTCAATTTTCTTGAATCTCTCGTCTCGTAGAGCTGAAGGTTTAGATATTCTATATGTGGCAATAAAATAGTGATTACTGCATTAACTATGTCCCAAATGTACCTTTCCAAGTTTTTGACCCAAAGTTGTCTAAAATAACGGGCATAGAGTCAAGGACCAACCTAAAAACCTCTGTTTAAAATAGGGGGCTATTGTGTTTAGCGTCAGCGATTTCAGAAGTTATGAAAGGCTATAGCCGAGCTATAGCGCGGCTATGGCCTTATAGCCGTTTGCCTAAACAATGAAAAAAAAAATTTGGGCAGCATATATTTGCATATATATCAGTAATTCACAGATGCATAACATATTAACATAGTCACATAGTAGATACGAATAAACAAAAGTTCTAAACATGGTTCTATCCACATATTACATCATTAAGTAGCACAATTTAGAACATAGTTTTTAAATTTGGCTGAGCGGGACAAATTTTCCCGAGCGGGTCAAATTTGCTCCAAATTTTTTGGATCACCTGAGCGAAAATATAGCGGCTATGAGGCTAAATTCATTTAGCCAGGCTATTAGCGGCTATTACCTTTTTAGCCTACGAAGGACTTATCTATAGCGCGGACCCTCTCACAAGGCTATAGCCGGGTAATAGCCAGCTATTTAAAACAACGCTAAAAACCCTACTCTTTTTTTGCCGCAAGAAAATCCTGGTGTGGCTTGAATCACACATTTGTACCATGCATGCATGCACACGCATGCAATATAAAACATGTACTCCCTCCGTTTCTAAATATAAGATGTTTTAACATTTGTGCACATTCATATGTACACAAATGTATCTAGACACATTTCATGTGTATGTTCATCCATTTTAGTATATACCTAGACAACATGTGTAACATCTGAAATATTTTATATTTAGAAATGGATGGAGTACATGACACAAGCACACTAGGGGAACCAGCCCTAGCTTGCTATAGCTAGTCAGTCATGCATGCATCCTAACCGTCACATCCTCTCGTACGTACGTAGGCATGGAGGAGGAGGCAGCGGAGGCCTACGACATCGCCGCGATCAAGTTCCGCGGCCTCAATGCCGTCACCAACTTCGACATGAACCGCTACGACGTGAAGAGCATCCTGGAGAGCAGCACGCTGCCGGTCGGCGGCGCGGCGAGGCGCCTCAAGGAGGCTGCGGAGCACCCAGAAGCCGGCGCCACGATCTGGCGAGCCGGCATGAACGGCGGCGGCGTCATCTCCCAGCTGGCCGACACCGGGATGAGCGCCTACGCCTCGTACCACCAAGGCTGGCCGACCATTGCGTTCCAGCAGCCCTCGCCGCTCTCCGTGCACTACCCGTACGTCGCCCAGCCGGCCCGCGGGTGGTGCAAGCCCGAGCAGGACGCGCACAGCATGCAGGACCTCCAGCAGCAGGACCTCGGGACCGCCGCTCACAACTTCTTCCAAGCATCGTCGAGCTCTACGGTTTACAACGGCGGCGGGTACCAACCAGGCCTCGGTGGCAACGCGGTTTTTATGCCGGCGAGCACCGTCGTGGCTCAACAGGGGCACGGCAGCACGGCAACCGACCAGGGAAGCACATGCAGCTACGGGGTGGAAGATGGGAATAAGCTCATCGGGTACGACGCCATGCCGATGGCCAGCACCGTCGCGGACCAGTACGTGGCGGCATCAACCGTGAGCGTCGCTACGGCTAACGGGTACTCCAACAACTGGAGCTCGCCGTTCAGTGGCATGGAATGATTTTGAAAAGCGGGGCAGGAGCTTCTGAGCTTGCTGGTAAAAGGGGGACTAGCTAGAGAATCAAATTAGGTCAGAGTTTTTTTTTCCTTCATGTGTTTCAGGGCTTTCAGCTCAGGGTTCCGGCTAGTAGGCCTGCCTGGCCGGGTGAGTGACATTTGCCAGACACTGAAAGTGCTGTGCAGGAGGCATGCTTTCTGGAAAGCTGGTAATGTCAAGTCAGGCTAAGCAGAGCTTATCCTGACTTGCTGTTAGTTTTGGGTAGTTTCAGAAAGATCAAGTTAATCTCCCGAGGACAAAAACTGATCGTACAATGAGTTTTACTTCGTAAGTTCGCTCATCCAACTTGCTTCACAGCTCTCCATTTAGTTACACACCTAGATTTAATGAGGATCCTTGCTCTATTGAGTATATTCTTCAGCATGCTTAGGCCATGCATGTACATTATTGCAGAATGTTCGTGTCACATGGACTGCTATCAAGTCAGTGCATGCATAAGTTGAAACAAATTGCATGTATTGGTAATGATCATGGGTTTCAATGGGTGGTATTATGTCTAAGGCCTCCTTTGAGTAAGAATTCTATAGGATTTTTTAAGGGTTTTATGGGTAATCTATATCAATATGTACATCGATTTTTTGTGCAATTTTTTACAAATTTCAAAAATAATATTTGAAAAATCAATTTAGAAAATATTACTCGGTCGCCTAGAGCCTGAACGATTGGATTTAATCGTCCAATAGCAGAACGATTAGCTGCCATCTTTCAAAGCCAATACGAGATGACCCCTGCCCCAGGCCCACCTGGGTCACGAATGGGCTTGGTTTTGCTCAATATCTCCTATCTTTTTGAAACAAAACAGACAATTTGCCTCATTTTATTAAAAAAAATAGAGAGAATTGACCGGTTAATTAACAGGAAACCGGCTTAAAACCGATAGAAACGCCCTCGCAAGCCGTCATGGAACACGACCGCTTCGAGGGCACACTCAGCCACCCTGGCTACCAACACGGACAACAAGCACACCACTAAAAACGAGGACAGCCGTCGAGGTTGTCCACCGGCGGCATCGTCATCACTCCTCCCCAAGCAAGCGACTCCGACTTCGCCGAAGAGACGACCACCTAAGAAAGCCTCGCCGCAGCGGCAGCGAGAAGCCCACGCCGGCCTCTGCCAAACAGATGACTCATCGCACGGGGACAGGCAACTCCGATTTTGAAGACGGGCTCCGAAGAGGAGATATGCAAGACCTGCGCCGAAGAAGCTCTTCACACCGGACCGCCCCTGCAGGTCATCGTAACGCTGCTCATACGAAGTCTTGAAAACATAGCTGCTCCGACTTCCCAACCTGGGAAGACCAACACGAAGACTCGGACACGTCGGAGCAAAGCCGACTAACAGGGTCTTGCCGCGACCAAACCATCGCTCGCCATCATCGTCGTTGCCCAGCCTGATTCTCCACACGGAAACACCACGCCGCCGACCGGGCACCTGCCGATCGCGACGCCGCGCACGTCCAGCCCAAGGAAAGCGTGGATGGAGCCATGAACTTCAAGACGACGCCCTAAAGAGGGTCACGACGTGAAAGCGCCGCCGCCCCCGACCCATCCGGGGTCAAGGCTTTCACCCGAAGAACATGACCCGGAGATTGTGGCTGTCAGAGAACTCCACGACGGCGCCTCCACAGAGGAATGCGACGTCCACGAACGCCGCCGCCGCCGGCCAGCAAGCTGGGCAGACCTTCGCCCGGAGCTTCGACAGAAACCACCACCCCACGCAGCCGACGAAACACCGCCGGCCCGCTGATCCGCTGACCCGTGCACCTCCTGAGCAGCAGCAGCGCCACTGCCACACAGAGCCATCCACACAACTCGCCTCCGGTCGAACACCAGAGGGACCGAACTGGGCGAACCCGCCCAGAAACGTCAATCTCCCGAAGCAGCAACCAACACCGGCGACCACCGCACTGGCCGAGCCAGCACGCACCACTACCAGAGCAAGGAAGACGAGCTGCCACCACACCGCACCCTGCCGGACGAGCTACGGGCACGAATCCGCACAGCCCGCCACCACCGCTGCACCGAGGGGCTGCCACCCCGCCGGAGACGCGACGCCGGAGCTTCTCAGGTCGCCGGAGCCCCCGGTGCCGCAGATCGAGGAGATCCGAGCCTCCCCACCCCTCGGCTGCGGACGCCACAACGGACAGGAGCACCATCGGGCGGAGCAGATCCCTCGGCGCCCGCGAGATCCGCCGCCACCGGCGCGCCCAGCCGCGTCCTCCGCCCGCCGACCCGCCTTGCTCCGATGAGCTTGCCGTCGCCGCCCCAGCAACTCGAGCCTGTCCGCCGTCGCCCCGAAACCTCCCAGACTCCTATCGTCATGGTATTCGATGATAGCGTACCTTCTATGTTTTTTTCTTTTTTCCTACACGAAAAAGATGTACATCGACAATCGAATCACCATTGGCTGTAGAGCGAAGCTGGAAAAAAATACATACCGTCAAGGTCTTGTACGGGTTTGAACTGAGATATTAAATCTCGAGTCATTCTTGTGGGGAAATAGTTTCATAACACTGTGCTTGGAGTCCCAACAAATTGGTAAAAGCATGCACATGGGTTATTCCAACATCAGTCATTATACTTAAGGCGATACTATGTTTAATTATTTACTTCTAAGCATGCAAACAAACAACTTTTTAAGGAGTATTAGGGAGGTGTGTTGGATCACCTCGACGTTAGGACGTGATCATATACCAATAAGAATACTTTTTTTGCGAAACACAGTACAAACGCAGACACTCACATATACGCGCATACACTCACCCCGATGAACGCACGTACGCACACCCTACCCCTATGAGCACCTCCAAAATACTGAGCCGGTGGATCGAGTCTTGAGATTGACGAAGTCACCACTGGCGCCTCGCTGTCGACGGGAACGTCGCCTCCCACAAAAGAATATTCCGCCTAAATGCAACACACAGATGTCAAACCTGGAGTTTGAACTCTGGTGGGCTGAAGGTACAACCACCCTGCTAACCATCCAACCACAGGTTGGTTTGCATACCAATAAGAATACTTACACTTGAGACATACATATAATCTGCACACATCATAACTTCTCATCATAGAGAACCGAATTTGTGCCAGCATGTTTACGAGAAAGAGATCAAGTGCATCATGAACTCCGGTCCCTTTTTAATAATAAGAAAAATATGTTACTTCACTTTACCTTACGAATTGCACACTAAAATATTTCGAATCTAAAATATTTACTGCATTTCCTTTTAACTCGTTGTATTTGAAAACTAACACGGTGGTGCTGGGGACAACAAGGCAATTAATTTAAGTTTTGTAGGATTGCTTGAGGAGGTAGAAGACAGTCAAGAGTTCCCTGTGTTCCATATTGAACCCCAATTTGTTTTCTAAAAAGAGTCACTTTCTACAACACTCCGCGCTTGGAGTCCCAATAAATTTTGTATTTGTTGTTTGTTGCAATTAGCGTCCTCATGTGGCGCGTGGTGGCAGGGAGAGGGGAGACTGCACAGAGCGCAACGAGATATTGAAGGATCTGGATCCTTCTGATATTTTCCTACAGTGGACGTTTGATTCGAAGACTTAGATTCCTTAGGACTTCTCTAAGGATTCCTTTGCAGTATAGTGTGGAGGAAAACTTCCATCCACTCAAATCACTTTCTATAATTCATTTGATTTTGTTGTTCTATCAAACACTTTTTACTAAAATATCTTGTATTTTCCTAATCCGATTGGAGTGAAGAGGACATGACATCTAATGATCCAAAATGGTTTACATTGCTCCTATATGGGGAGGGGTTTAATGTATCTTGCTAATTAGTACGGGAACTTTCGGTAACTGGAAAAACTTGTTTCCGGGGTACCATGAGACAATAACATAACTTTTCATTCGTTTGGGGGTCCTCCTTATGCAAGCATGATTGCCAATGGCACCAGATAGGTTTATAAGGTATAAAGGTATGTGGTTTATCACAATGCAAATGTCTTGAAACCACCTATGTGGTGTGAGTTGCATTCTGATTGGTTTAAATTGACGTTGCGGTATTGAAGGAGGGAATTTATCTGGTGCATACACATTGTATGGTGGGACATGGTTGACAATATGACTATATCAAATTTCGATGGAGTGTACAATATATGCATAGTGTGAAACTATTTGGATAGTAGTGCCTATAGTCGAGGCCACACTGAACTTGAAAATATTTTTTTGACGAAAAAATGGCATTCTCAAAATGGAGAAGTTTCTCGAGAATTGACGGAGATAGAAGAATTGTGCTCATGCTTGACACTAGCCATCACAATATGACCTAGTTGCCTATGTAATATGGTTTTAAAACCTTGTTTCTTTCTTAACAGGATTTTTAAACTTGTGCATGCTATATCTATAAGAGAAACTAGCTTTTCGCAAACACGGGAAATTTGTATGGTGAAAGGACAAGGATGTCGCCTAGAGGGGGGGGGGGGGGTGAATAGGCGATAACAACTTATGCTAAGCAAGACAATTAACAAGGTGATAGAAGATATAAGACTTTAAGCACGAAGACTATCACAATGTAAAGTGCATAAGTAAAGAGCTTGGGTATAGAAATAACCGAGGCACGTGGAGACGAGGATGTATTCCCGAGTTCCTCCTTTTTAGGGGAGTACGTCTCGTTGGAGATGTGTGAGCCACCACAACAGGTTGGTCTCAACGCCACAATGGGATTCACCTTCTTCTCCGATGAACCGCACCACAAAGGATTGGTTCACCTTCCACTATCGGCAACCTTCAAGGCGGAAACCGAGCCTTTACAACAAGCTTGGGGCACACACCCATAACTTAATTGGAGGCCCCAACTGACCACAATAGGTCTCAATCACCGCAATGGCGTCTAGGGTCCAAAGACTCAAGAGTAACAAGCTCACAAAGTTTCAACTTTCACGAATACTCGTGGAGAGCACAAACCGATGCACAATGCAATGGCAAGAGCACAAGTGCTCAAATCCTTCACTCTCAAATCCCACAAAAGCAACTAATGCTTATGGGGGGAGAAGAGAGGAAGAACAAAGAAGAACTCAACAAATAGAACTCCAAGATCTAGATCCAAAGGGTTCCCCTCACTTAGAAGAGAGATGGATTGGTGGAAATATAGATCTAGATCTCCTCTCACTTTTCTCTCAAAGATATGCAAGAATCATGGAGGGATTGAGAGATGGGCAAGCTTCCAAGGTCAACAATGGTGGGAGAGAGAGGGGAAAACGTGCTTGGAAAAAGCTTGTCTCTTTGGGGAAGAAGGAGGGCTTTTATAGGTCCCCACGAAATAGAGTCGTTGCAGGAAAAACAGGGGACCGGATATTCCGGTTCAAGTCTGGGTCGGAATTTCCGCCCAAACCAGAGAGCCGCGCAACTGATGAAACCTTCTGAAGGTCGTCGGATATTTCCAACCAGATATTTCCAGAAGGATCGGAATATCCGGTTTTCTGAAAACTGACAGAAACAGCAAAACGAAAACAACAATAACATTTTCATCCGGACTCTGATTTCGATGATCTTGGGCTCGTTGTAATCGCAACAAAGAGCTCTTCAAGATCATGCAGAGAAACATCATAATCCATCATGTGAGGAGGAAGCCACAAGGAGAGAGTTTGACCTCTCTTAGGAAAGACAAACCGGTAAAACCTTCAACATAAAAAACGCAACAAGATATGCATATGAAATCCGTTTTTGATGAACTAGAGCTTGGTATGGAGATGAACACAAGCTCTAAATTCTCACATGGATAAAAGACAAATAAGAACCAAGAAAGATGATATGCCAAGTATGCAAATGTTCGAGCTCTCCACGAAGATGCGATCAAGTTACTCACTTGAGAGCCCCTCTTGATAGTACGCCGTCTATCCAATAACCCGGTCTCCCACTAACACCATGAGACCGGTAAAATAGAAACCCTATCAAGATCATACCTTTGCCTTGTGAATTCCACTTGAGCTAGATGATGACGATCTTGACTCTCTCAAGTTGGAACACCTTTCTTGATTGTGCTTGCTAGCACATGCTTGATGAAGACTTCTCCAAATACTCCCCATACTCCATTATGGGAGAGTCTCGCTAAGCTCCGTCTTCATGTATTCATTGCAAGCTTCAATGAAATGATATCTTCCGAGAAGGATCATATTGAAGTTGCTCTTCATAATCTTCTCTCTCTTCACAAAGATGATGTCTTGAATCCTTCAAGATATACTTGCAATATGCTCAACTTTACACATGACCATTTTTCATATAAACCCTTGGATAGAACCTTGGTCATCATATAAGATTCTAGAGTCTAACACATGAAATTGAATCTTTTCACATGGACTTCTATAGGGAATTTTTCTTACAAGAATCTTATGATATTCAAAGGCTCTTAGGGAGTCGAGACGGAGCATAATGATTTGAGGGACAGGTACAAATGTATCGGTAGGGTCAGGGTGGAAGGGGCCGAGTAACCCGATGAATCCTGGTCGTTGCATCGGAACGGACGGCTCAAAATCACGTGGAGCCTTGTAGCACGACAACAACTTGTAGCACCTGAAGAAACTGTTCTCATCTTCCTATCCTCTTTCCTCTCGCGAGTCCTGACCTACCCCCAATCCGACCCAATGCGACTCTGAGCGGCCGCCGTGCCCTACCTTAGCGTCACCGCCGGCGCCCCCCCAAATCCTCCGCCTCCAGGCGCGTCGTCGCCATCGCCGTCCCCGTTGTACCTCGTCGCGTCCCTGCCGTCTCAACCCCATCCGCAATTTTCGCCATCGGTTCTGAGGTATGAGCACTTTTGTCACCAGTGATTAGTTAAACCCTACTGACCTTCGACACACGCCCCTGCCTGCCACCATGCTCATAAGATTTTGTCATACGTCCGTCGCTGGACTTATCCGTGCTAAGAGTTGGCTGAATTAGGGATGAATTTATTGGCACACTCTGGTAAAAGATTCACGGTTATGCTCCGCTGTTTCTTCGTACTCCCTCCTAGCCCAGATGAGATGTGACCTTGTCTATTAGTTGCGACTGCTCTAGGAAAGGCTAATAGAAAATTTCTATTACTGCAGATTTTCCAAGGTTCTGCTTTGCACACGATGCTTTCTTGTCAAGGAGTAGCTACTGGGACTGCGAATTCTCAGCTATTTGGTTTCCCTGCCGGAGCCGCTATGGTTATCCTGCAAGATCATCTGTTTCTTCTAGACCAGCGTCTCTGAAGCTGCAGCCACCTGCACTTCATTATGACAAGAAAATCCTCCCTTTGAGAGGTACTGATTTCTTTCTTATGTGTACTTTACTCAAGCATAACGTTGTGACTGTACTCTGAGTCTCTGAGCACTTTGGAGTTTTTCTTTTCCACAACAAAAATTGATGTAATATGTATCTGTACTCATATACGTTTTTCAATTAAATAAATGTCTGGATATGGTTGGATGTAAACATATTTTGCTTAATTGTGGGCCAAGATTCCTAGTCTTTTGTGAGTAACATAGGCTTTGACATGCTGCAAAATTTATTGGACAGTGTTTCTTTCATGATTTAAGTTTTATGAAAACTCTTCAGTCCTTGTTTCGTAGAAGTAGGAAGTTATGTGATGGAAGCTTTAACTTAATTTCATGTTCTTATGATTTTCCTGGAAGAAGGATTGTGTAATGCTGTAAGCTCACTGGATAAAGGTTTTCAATAGAATATTCAGGCCATATCTTTGCTTGTTATGTTATGTCTAATGGTCCAATTCGCTTGATAGCCCCTGTTTTGATGTTTCTCTATAGATGAGGAGGGTTAAAGATTTAGTCACACTAATCTGTTAGTTACTCCAAAAGCTTATTACAATTATGTTTGCACCTATTTACGAGCAGTTTTCCATTGTAGCATTAGCATTACATCTTATCTTTAGCGATGCATGGAAAATTAGACTCTTAATCCCCTTGTACATATCACTTAAATAATACATTATAGTGAAGACAATAATACATTATGTATGCATTGACAATATCTGATCTGCTGGTCATGTCATGTCGATTGTTGTTATAGCATTACATTACAAGCGCAATATTTCATAACAACTCTCTTGTAATGAGTATTATGGAATTTTTAGTTGTATTTCAGGTATATAAATGTTTAGTTATTGTGAATACAACTTTAGAATGTGTGCGCTTTTCCGAACAGTGCATGATGTGTGCTAATGTTGCTTGTTACTTTATTACTAATTACTACTCCCCCGTCCAAAAATAAGTGTCTTAGATTTGTCAAAAAGTGGATGTATCTAGACTTGAAACATGTCTAGATACATCCACTTTTGTGCAAATCTAAGACACTTATTTTTGTACGGAGGGAGTAATATTTATGAAACTGAATTATATCAAGCCATAATCGATATTATGCCTAAAATGATCTTGGATAGTTGGAACTCGAATTAATCTTTGATATGTTACCTTACAAGACATTTCTTACTTTCAGCTTGTGCTGATTTTTCCGCTCGGGCCGTATCTTCGTCGTTCACAAAGTATGATTCTATAAAGGGCGCCAATCCCATCAAGCCATTGCCATCAATCCGCAGCTTGCACCCAAGAACTCAAGTTCGCTGTCAAGCATCTTTATCGTCATTCAGCTACCCTGAGTTAACTTCTAAACCAAAATGGTGGTGGAGGACCCTGGCATGTGTACCGTATCTTCTGCCACTGCACAACATGTGGTCGCATGCAGATGCTGTGTACCAGCTTCATCCATACTTGCAACAGTTTAGTCTGTTCTATGCCTTCATTGATACAATGGCATTGGTCCCTGGATGGCTATTTCTGATGATCTTCATGACTGTCTACTTCTTTGTGGTGAGACGGAAGTGGTCTCCACACTTCCTGCGGTATCACATCATATTGGCTATTCTTCTTGATACCGGCTCTCAAGCTTTGGCAACCATGTGCAACTGGAATCCGAGCATTGTTTTTCAGGGTAAACCAATGGCATATTTCTGGATGACACTGGCCTTCATTCAGATCTTCACGGTTCTCGAGTGTATGAGGTGTGCGCTTGCAGGAGTGTATCCTAATGTTCCATTCATATCTCACACGGCGTTCATCCATTCTGATCTGAACCTGTTCAGGTAATTGACTAGTGTGTTGTGTTGAACATGTAAGAGGGGCTAAGGAACTGTGTGTGAAGGAGACATAGAGATTGTCGAGGGCAGTAAAATGGTTGAGAAATGCATTTTTGGGACAGAAAAAGGGATGCAAGGATATGCAAACATGTGTAATCGTTGTAGCTGCTGAGGACTCTACTGTGTTGGCAGTGCTATAACTGCATGTTTTTGTGAAGTTCCAGTGGACACGTGACTTAAATTATGTTAGCTTGGTTTGAAAATGTCCAGCACTTTGAAATGATGATTAATTTGACAAATACGTTTATGTTGGAGCTCCTAAGACTTTTGTGTCTTTTCGTGTTTTGTTGAAGTATTGGAGCCATTAACTGCTTCTGAATACCTTGGTAGATGGCCTGCCTGAACTGGCAGTGTAGGTGAAGGTGTACATGCAGCTAGCATGTCACAGGTTAACCATGCTAGATGACTTGTGTCTTTTCGTGTTTTCATGTTTTATTGTGTCTTAACATTGACATGTCATAATTGCTTCTGAATACCTTGGTAGATGGCCTGCCTGAACTGGCAGTACAGGTGAAGGTGTACATGCAGCTAGCATGTCACAGGTTACCGAAGTACCGACGCAGCTAATGCATGTTTTGCAAAACATGACACTTGGTTCAGATATGTTGACGTTAAATTTTGAAGTTGAAACAAATATGAGTTAGTCCATTAATCTGACTTGTAAGTAAGTCTAAAGCTGAATAAATCGAGTTATCGGGTCTCATATATTCAGAAACGTGAAAATAGTAGCTCAACCAGACAAGATTTCATAATCAACCACATTTTGCAAATGAAGCTTAGGGCACCCCTCCAGGTTACCGTCCTGTGATATCAGTGCTAACCTTCGGATCAAAGGCCTGCAGCTAGAGGATGAAAAAAATTATAAAATCATCTTCCCACTTGGCGGCTGTGATATGTGCTGGAACAGTGAAGTCAATTTCATTTTGCCCAGATAACCTCCTCCTGCTACGGCTACATTTATATGACAACATCTAAAATTACGTATGGTGAAAAGAATAAATCAGATTGTGGTAACTCTCCTTTGTTCATTACATTCCTACTCTCAGTCCTCAGACTTTCTGACCAAGCTCAGATTGCGATGACAGTATGCTGTGCTTCTGTATTTTCTCGCTGATCGGTATGTAAACCTGCCGCTCTTTGCCCCCTGGTTTGGAAGACGCATTCCCATACCAAATCATGCCAATCACAGCCAGGGTCATGCCAACTGCGACATGAAAATTAAGGCCCTCTTTTCCGAAGAAGAAAAAGCCCAGGGCCAACACAAGAACAGTCTTCATGTGGCCTAGAACTTGAAACGACACAGCTGTGAATCGCCCGATGCATATGAACTGGCTTAGATTGGTACCAACAGCAATTATGCACGACAGTACAATGAAGAACTGAAAAAAAAAGTGGAAAAAGAAACATTAGCCCCAAGTTTACCCAGGTAAAAGTAGTTTAGATCAAACAGATTTCAACTAAGGCTACAAAACCATGTATCATGTTCATATCATAGAATCCAAGTAAACAGAGCACTTCATATATGTATAAGAAGCACCCACATGAAATTGTATCTATCAGGCATATTTGATCTATATGCTCCTGTACTAAACTTGGGATAATACAAGATTGAAAATCATAATGATTATGGTTACCCCATATCAGAAGTCGTTTCTGCTCTAATATCTATATCACATTCCACCCTAAATCAAAGTAATTAGTCTAAAACTAGCAGCTGAATGTTCATAGTGACAGGTATACTGATCCCCTGATGTTCAAATAGAATCATCAATAGAACAAATATATAGTACTAGTATAATGCTGCAACAACTGGGAATGGCAAAATATGTTTCTATTCTAGTGCAACAGTATTCTAAAGAAATAAGAATCTGATTCAGAATAAAGCATCACATACCGTAACTGCCATGGTGTAATTAAAAGTATCAACTCTTTTGTTGGTCAACCACAAGTCCACAAATGGACCAAATATTAACAATGACGCTGCCTGAGCAGGAGCAGTATGACCCAAGAGGTTGAATGAGCCGAGTGAGTACTTCCGTTGAAGGTGATGAACATACTGCAACAAATAAGAAGGGAAAATAAAGAACATATCATATTAGGACATGTGCTCAATAGAAATGTGCAAAACAATTGCACAAATTCAAGAATTCATGATACTCACGTGCTGTTGTAGTGCAGTGCTCCAGACAGCTACAATTGCAGCTATCAGCCCTTGAGAGTTCACACTAACATCAGTTACCGTACACACAGCAACACCCACTAGGACAAGCATTATACTGAGCTTTGTATCTCTCGAGTAACGGACTTTGTCAAACAGGATTTCTAGAAAGCACAAAACTGGAATAATACACAACTTGGCAATCTGAAACAGAAGAACGTGAAATTTAGCACATGCATTACATTAAAACATTGATTATCGAAGAACTTGGTTACTCTCTTCACCTGATAAAATCCAACAGAGTTCCACATCAAGCTAACATTCATCCCAACAATTGACAGATTTGCAAAGAAGACAAATTTTAATAGTTCTGGCAATGGTAAGTAGGATGGCTGAATATATCCCAACCATTTCATTACTGATGTCATCAAGGTCGTGGTTACAAAATGCAGCCCAGTTAATGTTGTAGCTGCACAAGCAAACCGTAGCACACGACATTAGTAGAAGAAGTATGATAAGTTTGTTGCATAATCATAGTTCAGTTATTGATCAAAGTGATAACAGACGTGAAGGCAGTTGAAAATTTGAGCATTGTCTCACCAAAACTAAAACCGTGTGTGGCCATTAAGGCCTTGTTTACCATGATTATACCAACAGATGTCACAACATTGAACATCCATGCTCCAGCATCTAATGCTGCTTTTCTCTCTGCCTTGCTTCCTGGTGCCATACCCATACTTTCTTGTCATGTAGGGTCTAATCCAATTTTCTAAGTAGCGGGGCTGCACCTTCAATAGAAATAGCAATCAATAGATCAGTTAGATAACTACACTAGCATAGGTACAAGTCAGCATTCCAAAACAATCTTAAAGTCAGTATCCCAAAATAATCTACACAAATTTTGTATTGGCATAAGAGTTAATACTAGTATAGAACAGTTCCATAAATTGGTGGATTTCTGATATTAAAATTCATAAGTAACGACTGGAGAGGATACATAATTAAAGCATCACAGAACTTCTAGACAAGGTAAAAACATGTCATCAGTACAAATTAGCACCAGCAATTCAATCAACACTCCGTATCCTATTGTAGCTTCATAAATTTAAAGCATCTTAATGAATTCATGCAGAGCTAAAAGATGTGAAGTGCATAAAAGATAACACAAATCTGGGAGGTTAATTAACGACCTGTTGCAACCTACTCCCTCCGTTCACAAAAGGATACATACATATTTGAGATAGGTTGAGACATCCTTTTGTGAACGGAGGAAGTACATATTAATGCACACGACGGGCAAATTCAAGACGATAGAGGAGCCAATACGAAATCATTCTTTTCATCAGTAAAGTTGATCAAATTCATGTGGTTTTTATATGGCCTACTGATTTCTAAAAATACGAAGTTAGTGATAAATGAGGAAACTTCCTTCTATCAATGACATTTGAGTTTATCAGGTCGATGGTGCATTAGTACCCAAGAAACACACGAAATCAGGACGTAACGCAGGGTATGGCGGTTCAGTTGAAACCACAGTTTTTCTTGGAAGATGAACTACTGTTAGTAACCCACTACGCAGCAAACGAATCCGCGCCGGAAGTGTGGATCGGAGTGTCCACGCCAGAAAGAAAGTTAGGGTTCGTCACCTACAGAAGAAATCAATCCATTTCCGGGTAGATTTCCGCTCCACGCATGTCCAGTAGAGGAGAGGCAGAGGACGGCGGCTTGAGACAAGAAATTCCTTCGAAGTGGCGCGCTACGGTGGTAGGAGGCCGGCCGGTGTGTTCAGGTGGAGATGAATTCGACGACGGTAGCCTGGGGAGAGGAAAAGGAATGAAAGCTGGAGGAGTGAGGGCCTGAGCGAAGTATTTTTGGATTGTACGAACATGGATGTAAAATTAGAAAACTTGTGGCGTCCTTTTTGCAAGTTTTTTCGTTTGAGTCCATCCACTTTGTAATTCTCGTCGTGGTTTTAGGTCAACGTTTGAATTAAAAGACTTCATTCTGGTGCGTCCTCGACAAACATTGCCACCCGCTACGCCTACAGGAGAGATGTATCCTTGGTCAATGATTTGGCATTGATCTTTTCACCTGGTCATTCACGATAGGTGTGTACTACGGTTTTTTAGCATTTTATGTTTGTGTAAATTTTGGAAGGGTTATGGAAATTATCGGGATACTATAGATAGCTTGTTTGAAGTTTCTAGTTTTCTTGTGTACTTTTGTAAAGGGTGCTTTTGTAAACTTACACGCCCATCAAGTCGATATAAGCACAGTCTGAGAATGTACATCGTCTGAAAGACACAAAGATCAAAAGGGAATAAAAAAGAAAATGCAAGTTCAAATAGGTGTCGAAGCACCCTGAATAATAGAGCAAAAACGGAACCACCGATAAAAAGGCTGTAAAGGTGATGATTTTTTTACAATTAAAGAGCATATCATTTCTCTATAGGAATAACAAGTGTCGGAGCAAGGTGAGTGGAAGGCTGGTGTCAAATCGCGCTGACCTGCAAAGGTGATGATATTTTACAATTAAAGACCATATCATTTCTTATATAGGAATAACCAATGTGGGAGCCAGGTGGGTGGAAGGGTGCGGCGGCCCCACCCCAAGATTCAGCCCAGCCCATATATTAGTTCTAAAAAGTAGGAAAAAATAAAATGGCCCAGCACAGCTAGTACTGCCCCACCCTACCAAAATGGGTTGGATCCGCCACTGGGCATAACGACCATATCTAGGTCAGTTCTTTGTGATTAACTGATTAATCTCACGGTAACAGTTGCCAAAGATATTTGCAACGCCACCTGACGAATACAAATTAGAAACCACCTGAATGTCTGCATATAAAGCTAACAAACTTGCACTGAAATAACAAAACTAGGTCAGTTCTTTGTGATTAATCTCACGTAGCAGTTGCCAAAAATATTTGCAACGCCACCTGACGAATACAAATTAGAAACCACTTGAATGTCTGCATATCAAGCTAACAAACTTGCACTGAAAATAACAAAATAACAAGTGTTTAATTGTTTCCTCATAATGGGAAAAGAAAACGGTAACCTTCGTTGTCGGTTGCCGGTTGCGTTTTGAATGTTATTCTTGGTGAGCATGACACTTTTACAAAGGTAAAATGTCACTATTTTAATTTTGAGAGATAATTTCATTTCTATTTTTTTATTATTGTTTATCCGCACATCTCAATGTACAAGTGCTTTATACGTGTAAATACAACGACAACTTTTCATTCTCGTCTGGATTTCAGCGTAATTTGTCATTGTATTGTGAAAATTAGATCATTGTCAGGCGTCCTTAAAATACATTCCATGTCGCAAGCTACGTCCCGACTAAAATCTCGCAAACGCTACATTAGGTGAGGAAGGTTCCATTTTCTCAGCTATAGTATCGTTTTTGTGACGGACAATATGTACTGAGTTTTATGGTGGCCTCGGTTTAAGTGACCACTCCACCGAAATACGAGCTGGGTGTGGTAGGTATATAGATCTGTCTGCAAAGCTCGGTATAGGCACCACTAGTGGAGATTAAGATCATGCATCACCTCAGTTTGGACGCGCAAGCTGATGACAAGTGAACCGTGACTTGAAATTAAGCCAACCACCTTCTTGGCATTACAATTTGTAGGAAGCATGAGCTGTCTGGCCGGGCATCTACAGGACATGAATCAGCAGAGTACAACAGAGGATCGACTCACTTGATTACTGTAGCACGGATGTCGTCATTGGAGACCACCAAGAAGGACCACCATCTAAAGAAACGGAAAAGAAAAAGAAAGAAGAGAAAACTCGTCAGCGAGAATGACCAAGAGGTTCCATGACAGTTCTTTTCTTGTGGGAAAATGCAGAATATCTTGGTAGCCGTGATAGAAGCTGTTCACCGCCCGACCTGCTACTTTCTTCCCGGAAATATGCACCTTTGAATTAATGGAACATGTGCTGGTCTTATTCTAGCTTCTCGCCACCTTTCACTTGCAAAGCACCTCACAACTTACTATACCTCGGTAGGGCCTCCCTAGGGGCTAGGGCAATACGGAGTATAACTCGACTGAAATCGCTCATCAGCCACTGACTGAAAGATCAGCTAATTGCATCCACTACCACGTTTGATTCCTTAAACGACAGGTTTGTATTTTGTTTTCTGAAGCGAGCTCGAGACAGGTTTGGTGCGCTTTACTTCACAAGACCCACCATCCACTCTGCACTCTACACGGTAGTAATATTATGCTTATCTTCCCTCCAAGATGTTACATCATCTCCCAGAGATCGATGCAGTCCTCTAGTTGTCTCTTTAATTAATTTCCAGGATCTCTTGCCGATGTTATTGTCCATATCCAAGTATCTAACAAAGATTGTAGCAGTGATGATCAAACACTTAGTTGGTACTTATAAACATAGCACATGATTTGGTCGGTTTACACGTACAGATTCTGGTTGCCTTTCGGTACCATCATACATGACGCTATTCCTTTCATCTGCCAGATTCATACGTGGTTACCTAATTCCTGGGAAGAACAATGTGCTCCGCATTTGATTTATAAGTTTTCTTGCTTCCTGGACAGTCTAATAGCTTACGCCATGTGCGTACGGTTCAGTGATTTCTTAAATGTCGAAAGCTGACGGCATCTTTTGACCAAATTGTCTCCATTAGTCTAGCAACCACGAAGTGCATGCCACTTCGACCGCCCACGAAGAAAACTAGCCAATATGCAATTGCGGTAGGTAGTTCAGATTGCTCGTCAGGTTATGTAGGCCGCAAAAAAAAAACAAGAATGCACTACTCATATTCCTGCCAAAGAAACCGAGGTATCACGGCGTACGTACTTCAGGTCAGGGGAAAGAAAGCTCCGGGAGAAGGCCACTTCTCTTTCCGGTGGGGTCGTGTGGTCGGACAGAATTTAACAGCCCAACCGCTCGAGTTGGGAAGTTTGTGGCTTTGAGATCGACATCATGCCTTCTTCCCTCCCTCTGCCGGCCTCGCCGAAAGAGCCACTCGCTCTGCAATACCCTTCACACTGTTTTGCCCATTCGCCTCGACCTTATTGCCAGCAAGATCATTGCTTGGAGATAGAGCGCCGCGGTTGAGCGAGATCGATCGTGTGCTTCGTTTTGCTGGTTGTCTTCTCTCTTCCTCCTCTGCACGCCGGCCTATGTCTGTGCTGCTTACTGCGAGCCGTGAACATCTGTGGTGTATCAGTATCATGATCTAAGCTGCGCTCATCAAGGTTGGTACCGGAGCATCTGTCACCTTTGGTTGTATTGATATTCCTTGTGCATCCTTGAGTTCTCTTAACTTAATTATGTTTTTAGTTCTACACTATTTTATTTTTTGAAGAACTCAAGTTGATACAATCCGCATGGTTGGCCAATTTATGCATTTCCTTCTACACTGGCATGTAGTAGTTCTAATGAACAAAATATACGAAGAGGCAGAGAGGATATAAGGTTTTTTCCATTATCTAATTAAATATTGAACACTAAAATGGCAAGGTCGTCATGGTTAAGTCAAAGTGTTTCTTGGTGAAGGAGTCCACTTTACACCCACCTAAGCTGCATCTGGTACATAGGTAGACGATGGTAATTCAACTTTTCTAATGGGCTTTCGTCCATTTCTCCATTTAGATAATTTATTTTCAAGCTTTTGTGCCACTTTTTACACATCAAATTATAAAATAAGCTCGCGCCAAATAAAGTTGAGGAACCGAAAACTAAGATTAATTAACTACGGTTACAATTAGCTTTTCCAGTCCGCGAACTGGGACGGACCCAGAAAACAATTATGAGTGGAGGAAAATCAAGTGACCAGGAGCGTTCCTGTTGTAAAGTTGCAGATTTTTTTTCAAATATGAACAAATACTATTGGAATTCGAAATTTGAGTTGTACTTGGGTCCACCATACACCCAACTTAAAAGCCCAACGGATGGCAATCTCAGATAAACAACTGACATTTCGGACATAACTAGAACATATTGTATTTTTTGCTGACATCTAGATAACCAAACTCATAGTGCACATTTACTCGGGAGTCTTTTAAAAGTAACTAAATAAAAGAAACTATAATTTGGTAAGCACTTCTAAAATAATCACATTGGTGTTCTCCCATGGGTAATTCCTTTCTTTCTGTATTTATTATTTGTATTATAGTATGTTCTTATTTTATCATATTACTTTCATGTTTTTCTTCAACCAAGACAACTACCGAGAAATGCAATAGTCTCATGCCAACAATGTACTGCTCCCTCCGCATCAAAATATAAGATGTTTTAGATATTGAGCGTTTTTTTGATACCGATGTACCTAGACAAGTATTAGTGTCTGAATTCACCCATTTCAATCCGTATGTGGTCCATATTGAAATATCTAAAACATCTTATATTTTGGTACGGAGAGAGTATTAGGCAAGTAAAAAATGTGGCAGAGTTAGGAAAAATTGCAATGGACACGGGCTAAATGCCATATACATCGTCCAAAAATGTAATAGACTTAGTCCAAAGTATAATAGTTCTAATTGCAAAAATGCAGTCAACTCGAACAAAAATTCAGAGAATCATTTAAAATCAAGTAACCTCCCAAAAATGTTGTAGGTTGTCGAAAAATGCAGTGTGCTACAAAATTTTCAATGCAAATTAGTGTAAACATAAGTAGAATCTATACTGCAAAATGCATTATGTAAACATATCCAATCGAGACAAATGATTTAAATTAATGAGTGAAGTGAGAGAGAGGCTCAGAATGCATTTGAACTTTCAAATGAAATTTCCCATGAGGTTAATTCTCATGTTTGGTTTCCTCCAGAACTTGTAGGAAAAATCCTATCCTATGAAAATTCCTTGGATAGTGCATCCTAGGATCCAAAGGGTAGAAATATAGTGTTCTAAAAAAGGGTAGAAATATAAAATTGATATAACGGTTAAACATATAATTGCACTTTTTATGAATAATGTGGTACTTTGTCACTTGCGAAATTACAGGAATGACAAATTTGATTTATCTTCAGGCTGACACGAGCGATATGCAAAGTGGACCGTTGCTCTCATGAGAATTGCTGGGTGATTCTTCTCAAGAAACAATGGCTGAAATGGAAGATGCACTGAGATCGTGCATGGAGCAGCTGCTCATTGCTAGAGAAGAGGGGGAGCAAATCATCGTGGAAGCAGCCAGAGAGATATCCTCCCAGCAAAAGAAAGTGCGGGATCTACAGCACAGCCTCGAGGTCGCGAACAAGAAGGCCGCGACTCTAGCCGCCGAAAACAACAGCCTCTGCAAGGCCATCGACGCCAAGGACAAGCTGGCCAGAGAGCTCAGGGAGTACAATGCAGTCTCGGACGAGCAGCTCGCCGGCGCGACGGCGAAGCTCGAGGCGGCGCGGAAGCAGAGCGCGTCGCTGCAGTACGAGGCGCGCATGCTGCAGAAGGAGCTGGAGGTGCGGAGCCAGGAGCGGGAGTACGACCTCAAGTCCGTGGACGCCGCCCGCGCGCAGCACGCTGAGAGCCTGAAGAAGATCGCGCTGCTGGAAGCCGAGTGCCAGCGACTGCGCGCCATGGTCCGGAAGCGGCTCCCCGGACCGGCGGCGCTGGCCAAGATGAGAGACGAGGTCGAGCCGCAGCAGACACCCAGAGCCGGGGCCAGCCCGAGGAGGCAGCGTTCGGCGACGCCGCCGATGTCGCCGCGGTCCGTGACGCCGCGGCGCGCTCCTGATCTGCCTGAACAGAGGCACGCCGTCAGGCTACGCGCGATGGAGGACGAGAACAACGCGCTGAAGCGGGTGGTGGCGACGAGGGACACCGAGCTGCAGTTCGCGCGGATGAAGTACGCCGACGAGGCCTGCAAGCTCTCGGCGGTGCAGGGGCAGCTCAAGGAGCTGACGGAGGAGAGCAAACGGTTGAGCGATGCAAATGCAAAGACGGAGTCTTGGGCCGCTGCTTTGGTCTCTGAACTGGAACACTTGAGGGCTGGGAAGCAGGGACACGGAGCTTCGTCCGTCATGGTGTCTGACATGAGCTTGCTCGATGATTTTGCTGAGATTGAGAGGTTGGAGATGGCATCAGAGAACCATCAGACGTCCGGATCAAACAAGGTGGATTCAGGATCCGTTGTGTCAGAGAAGAACGACAAGTTCCCTGATCAAAATGGCAGTGTCTTCAGTGATCATCCTGATTGGGTTCAGAGTGTCTGGAAACTCCTAACACGTAAGCATGAAGCGAGTGGAGATAGCATCGACGCCATTCTTGAGCAAATCAGGCATGTACTGGACCACAGTCATGCCAAAGTGGATGCTTCTGATGAACCGTATGATCGGACCAGGGTTGATAAAATGGTGAGCAATCTGGCTGAAAAGATCACCGCCGTGATACGCGTTTCCGCAGAAGACAATGTTGCAATATCTGGATCGGTGTTGCACGACAAGCCTGAATTTTGTGCTCGCCTTGAGTACCTTGTTCATGTCTGTCACGATGTGCTGCATGAGGAAGCCAAGATTGAAGTTTTCATCGATGAAGTTTGCCTGGTACTAGAGTATATACTGAGCCAATACTTATCAGACCAAGTTCGATCCGACACCGTGGAAGATAACAAGAAGGATACTGATGGAGACGGGTCGTTAAGTACAGTAAACGAACACGCTGAACATGACATGGAGAATGCAAAATCAGCAGCAGCGCTAGATATCCAAACAGAAGCACATAAAGAGCCAATTTCGTCAGCAGTTCAGCTACGTGATAAAATTCAAGAGAGGCAGACTATACTGGTGCTACATCGGCAGGGGCGGACGCACGTTATAGCCAGTGGGGGCACTGGCCCCCACTCAATTTTCAGTCTACATTATATTATGTCCGATGGAAATAAGCAGTGCCCCCAGTCAGCCAAGTAAAATTGCCCCCAGTCCCTCCAAGGCTCCAACCCAGCAACGTTTGTAAAAGCCCAGAAAGAAAAGAAAGGCCGGCAGCCTGCCAAGCTAGTTTCTCACGTTTCAGCTTCCAACAATATCACGATCCAGTAACACGATCCGGCGAGGCAAACTCCGTCGCTTCGTCTCTGGATAACGAGAGTACAGAGTCGGTCGTCGGCTTCTTTCTTCGACGATCTCGGCCGCCCTCCGCCAGACCCCGCCACCGCCGTCTGCCCGGCCGCTGCCGCCTCCGCGTTGATACTTATTACAGTCAGTAGCATAGCCTCGTCCACAAATATATGCTAAGGTAAGGACTAAACACAACAGATACAAATTAGGGCTTTTCAATTTTTGATATAATTTTTTTTATTCTGGTTCTTTTGATCTTTTCCATGTCAAATCAAATAGAATCCATACTACTCCCAGTATAGTGGTCCTAATCAGATTTGGTAGCATTGATTTGTAGACTACCCGTAAACAAGTTTCTAGGATTTGGGAATTTTCTATGCAATGCAATCCGGGCCTGATTAATGTACTAGGGTTCTTACTTTTCTGCTTGCCTGCTACTACTAGCAAAGTTTGCATATGAATTTATACAATTAGTGTGTCAACAATTTGGCAGGCAAGAAGAAGGAAAATTATGGAGTTGCTAATGAAGTTGAAGAAAAATTATAATATAAGATGAAAAATCACCGTGGGAGAAATAAAATGTAATGGTTTAATATCTTACACTTTTTCTATGTTTATATCACCTCCATTAATTTTTGCATGGCTGATCCTAACATGTGTTTTCTATTCGTAGTTAACAACATTTATCTGCAAGACAAATAATATTCTCATATTTGCAACCTCTGAACTATTTGGATATATGTCTTTTCAGCCAAAAAAAGGTTTGTCCACTTTATTAGTAAACTTGTCATATTGCTGGTGGATGAAGTATTCAATTAATTATCAGAAAACTGTTATATATATATCATATTTGGACGATTATAACCTTATTTATCTATGTGTTGGTGATTTTTCTTTTCCGAAAAAAATTGGTAAATTTTTCTATACATGCGTGCCCCCAGTCCCTTTTTTCCCTGGGTCCGCCCCTGTACATCGGGACGATGAAATGGAACCAGAGAGGAAGTCACCATACTACGAGATACAAAGGTAACTATTTTTTTAATGTTCTATATACATTTAAAATTGTGTTCATTAGTACAGTAGTAATTTTCTCATCTTCTGAAAAGTAACATTTTCCAATTATGATATCGATTCTCTGTAAAGCAGTCCCACAGACGATGGAACAGAAGATTTGGCACAAGAGGGAAAACAACTAGCAGCAGTATGTTCTCATGTTGCTTCTTACTTTCCCAGTAAAAACAACAACTATACCTAATATGATCAGCTCACAATTTTCTAATTTCACCTATATGTTTATTCCACCATTTTCTGTTCTCACCTATGTACACATCATTCCATCAGGAATAGATCTTAACATTTTTGCGCTTCGTGCAGAACTCACAGATATCTGCAGCAGCTGACAAGCTTGCAGAGTGCCAGGAGACTATCACAAATCTAAGTAAACAATTGCAGGCTCTCCAGACTCCGCCGAATTCAGGCATTCTAGACTACAAGCCCCAGTCACTTGGAAGCATCCTTGCTGATGAGAGCACCAGCACATCTGAGGGTCCAAGCTCTCCCACATCCAAACAAGTGCACACCAAGAAAGAAGATGGCGATCCTGACGCTGCAGCACGAAGGAGCGTGGCACAAGAACAGACTCCTGATGCCGACGGCGAGGCATCGGCCCAAACTAATGTTCAGCCGGTGTTCCTGGAGACTCCTGCAGATCCTAGGAAGAAGAAGCGGAGTCCGAGCTTGCTGGGCAGGATGATGTTCAGGAAGAAAGTGGAAGGCAGCTTCTCCTAGACTTATGTTGAGCTGCTGGTGGATACACTGTGCTCGTGCGAGTGTGCGATCTATCTAGTACCACCATCACACGATTAGAGATTTGGAGCCGTGAGCTCCTGCTCCTCGGGTGCATCCTTTTTGGCCATATGTTCGATTGCAGAGTCTGGAGACTGGCGTTGAGAGAGATTCTGGCACATGATGTGTATCGATTTTGGTTGACATGAACATGTTTTCCCTTTGGGTATTTATATATGGAATCCGTTGTTGTGTATATGTTTATCCAATAAAGAAAAAATATTCTCAAAAAATATTCTATATTTTACTAATCTCTAGTTGTGATCATATTTATCCCCTTACAAAATCTTGCCACAGTTTACCCCTTTGAGATAACGTTTTTGGCGGCATTTAGCCTATTTTGCTTGTTGTCCAAACTGACAAGGTAAGCGCATATGTCAGGATAACTTGCCCAGCTGAATGGTAAGACAACACAGACACTTATCGTTAGGGGAACGCTAGGCGTCGTTCACCTAATCGAGAGGGGGAAACCGGTCGCCTCACCCACCGTCGGATCGACCACCTAGGTAGATTTGGGCCGTCCCGTGTTTTGCACCAAATCCCTCACCCGTGTTAGAAAAAAAATATATGTTGTAAAAATTTAGATATGACACAATGAACACAGAAATATAGTTTGACATGATAAACCACAATCTTACATCTGTTGTACCTATGAAACAAAAGCAAGAAGCTAACATCTATCTAGAGGATCCAATCTTAGCTATATATGATATGCATAACTAATGGTGTTACTTGGAGCCGTTGCAGTCGTCTAGTGCTTCCTCTTCTTGCAGCCACATTACATAATCTTTTTCTTCCTCCTCATCCTGTCCTTTTTCCTCCTCCATGCTATTATCCTCCTCCATCTCAGGGAATGAATCTGTGTATATGAAGCTAAGCAAAGCTGAAAACACTTTTGCTTCCATGTCTTTGAACTGTATGACACTTGACGTAGTGCCCTCCATCATGGGGCCAAAGAGTGGCAAAATGGACACTGTTGACCTCGGGGCGAAACTATTTAAAAACACAAAATGAACCTCCGGCGAAACTATTTCACGCCTCTAACCCTTTCGGGTAGCGCCTCACGATCAGGCGCTACACTCTACAGGATAGCGCCTTATGATCGGGCGCTACACATGTTGCCAGCATGGCAGATCGGGGCCACGGGGGAGGGGGGGGGGGGGCAGTTTTGGTTGTGTAGCGCCTCATGATCAGGCGCTATGGTGCAGGTCATGTAGCGCCTGATCACAAGGCGCTACACACCTGCTACTTCAAAGCCACCTCGGGGCCGTCCCCAACCCAGCACAGCCACTCTCGCTCGCTTGCTCTCTGTTTCTTCCTCCGCCGTCGCCGCCGTCGTCGGGCGGAGGCATGATGGCTAACTAGCATGGGTTGTCTGGTTCCAGCGAGGGCGAGTCCCTCCTCTCGGTAAGCCTTTTTCTAGGATTCAATTTCACTCCTCTTTTTTAGGGTTAGGTTTGAATGCAATTCATCGATTAGGTCTTGTAATCTTGATATGTTGTGCGATCAGGAGTGCCCCGACCGTGATTGTGCCCCTGATACCTGCGAGGACCCACTTTCTTTGGTACAGCGCTGGATGCTTCCTCGTTTTGCCGCGTCCACAAGCTCGCCCCTCGGAAGTGTGTTGCATTCGAAAGCTTCGACACTGGCCGACGTTTCTACATGTGTTCTGTCGAAAATGTAAGTAGAAGTAGCATCGTCATGGATGTTTCTGTTGAAAATGGTTTGTAAATCGCTAATTTTGTGGTTTCTCTTTTGTAGGAGGCAAAGAACTGTGGTTTTGTGGCTTGGGTAGATGCAGAATGGCTAGAAGCTGCGAAGAATGCCCTACGAAGACTGTGGGGGATGTATCATGACAGTAACGGTGCTAGAATTGATGAGACGATTGCGAATGCAAAGCTACTAAAGGAGGTGTCAGATGAGAAGAACAAGATTGAGAAGAAGTACAACAATATGGTAGATGAAGTGAACAAATTCATCAGGGACACAAGAATGGAGGCCATCCAGAAAGAGGAAGGACATGATGATATGAAGCAGCAGATGGCGATAACAATTGAACTGTTGCAGACACAGGTACGTGAGCTGAAATTGGTGCAGAGAAGACAAGATGGTGTCATGAAGGAGAAGGAGCATCAGTGGGATAAAGAAAAGAGAGAGCTTAAGGACAAGAAGAAAAAGCTAGAGTATCAGTTGTTTGATCTATTCAAGGCAAATAATGCTAACAAGGTTAAGATCAAAAGGATGAAGGAAATATGTGATGAGTAGTTGTGTGGAGATTGTAGAATTGTGTGGCTAATTGTAGCATTATGGTACTTTGCTAGATGATGTGGTCATGAATTGTTGTCGTTATTTCGAACTAAGAAATTTGAAGAAGGTGTTGTTATTATTAAGTTGTTTTGTACTAGGTAGAATTGTTGTATGTTTTCAGTGATGTATGTTTTTTCATTGATGTATATTTCCCTTGCTCTGTACATTTTCGATATTTGCCAAGTTATGGTGGTGTAGCGCCTACTGTAAAGGCGCTATGGCACTGAAAAATTGTCTGGACCAGAGAGTAGCAGAGAGCACAGCGTAGGAAGACAGCAGGAAAATTCTAAGTCAATGTGTAGCGCCTTACTCTCGGGTCCAGATAATATAGCGCCTTACCCTGAGGCGCTACAAAGCATAACTCCCTATCCTAAGGCGCTATGCCTCCAAACTGGGCAAAATACGAAAAATGGCAGAACATTGGTGGAATATACAACAATTTAGCAAATATACAGAACACACAACAACTTATAAATACATAGAGTACACATCAACTACATAATAACAACAAGTTCATACAATTTCAAAGTTCACCACTACATCGAATAGGAAAGTCGAAATGACAAGAAGGTTCAAAATAAAATCCACATAGTGGAATCCCGGGGAAAGTCAAAAAAATTCTAAGTCAGTGTGTAGCGCCTGATTGACTTAGATAAATTTCTGTGCCTGAGCTCGTATCCTATCTCTGGAACCTTCGGGACAGTTAGTGTAGCGCCTTGGTGTGAGGCGCTACATACTGAGATTTTGTAGCGCCTTGCCCTTAGGCGCTACACTATGCGCCATATGAAACAGCCATGTTTGCAGCAACTAGACAGTTCCGACATAAGAAATATGACAGCAAAGGGCATATCAAACCTCACAGCAAATATGACAACAAATTGATGATCCAACATAGTAAATTCATGGACAAGTGCGACAATACTACAAGTTTACAAAATAAAAAGTGCGGCGATACTACAAGTTCAACATTACAACAAGTGCGACAATATGGCAGGTTCTACAATACGACAAGTGCAGTCTCCTACTTCCGTCCACGGGTACGACGGATAGTCGTGGCTCGACCCATATTTGGCATAGTCTTCGCCCTCACCACCGGCTGCGCCTCTTCCTCGTTCTCCTCATCCTCATCTTCATCGGAGGACTCGACGCGCCTCATCCTCCTAACCATCAACTTCTGTGGGCACTCCTCCGGGACGAGCTTCCCCTTCCCTTTGTTGACGAACTCATCCGGCGTATACCGCCTAAATGCCTCCTCCGGTCGGGTTCTCATCATGTACGCGGATCGTTGTTTAACCGCCGTAGCCAACAACATGTCATCGGGAATCTAACAAACAAAAAGATATATGTGTTACGGTCATTCAACAATAGCGTGAAGGAACGAATAACCAAAAATGCAATTATGGTGGTATCAAACCTACGAGGTCGTCTCATCATCTAGATCAAACTGGGGGGTAGTTAACGAAGTGGACCTAGACGGTTGCGGCGATTTGTACTCAGGGTCACGACAACCTAGGAGGTTCGCCAACCGGCGTAAGCGTCGGGCTGAGTTCTAAAGGACAGTTGAGAAAATGTTAAACTTAGCATGTAATAAGATTGTAGGTCATCTAGTAATCGACAATATGTTGGTTCGTACCTTAAAAATTCTCGAAGTGCACTCTCGCTTTGTTCTCCCTCCGGGTTTTCTGTCAACACCGTCTCGCTTTCGCCGGCTTGCTTACTTATCTCCGTGCACTGCGGGTGAAATAAAATCAACAAGTTATGGAAGAAATATGAGAGGAGGTACCGCTAAAACAAGTTATGCAAGAACATGTTACCACAAAGTTGATCATGCCAGAAAAAGGGATTTGCTTCCCCTCCTAACCATCTTGTTGTACTGGCTCTCAGCAACTTCGTCAAACACGGGGGGCTCTTCTAATATCTCCTCCTCGTAAGCCGGCTGACATGTTCACACGAGTATTCTGAAGAAACCACTGCAAGTAGTTGTTGAAGGTAATTGGACAATGGCGGCTCTGCCGGCCCCGTCCTTCCTTCATAGTTTTCTCCAGACATTGCTCAAACTCGGTGACGTACTGCGTATGGTACTTGTCCCAATCCTTCACCTTTCTCTGTCTTCTCCGGTCCATCCTGTATGAGAACAAACCAAGGCACTCTTAGTAACAGCTAATAGAATTTTGAGCAAAACCTACTAGTCCATCTATGTAACCTGTGAAGCTGCCTATACGTGTACTTCCAATCAGGTGGATGGGCCTGGAACAACCCGAACTACCTCATCACGCGTTGTGGCAAGTGGAACTCAACCGCCCAATTGCATATCAACGGGCAACGCATGAGCCACAAAACGCCTCTCCTTCAAGCACGCGGGTTCAACACAAAATCATATAATAGAGGAAAATCGTCCCCGCTGCCATAAGGCTCCCATTCCACCTGCAGCATGGCACAACATAATCAATTAGGAGGAACATCAAAGCCATGAGAGCGGGTCATGTAAAGACAAGTGCTTACTTGGTCGGCGGTAAGCATATCGAACTCATTGGTGTACTGCCTATACATGTAGTGGACGTCTCTCTGAATCTCCGATACCACGTCCCACTTGTAAGCCCAAGTGGCGAGCCGAAGAGGGTTCGGGTCAGCTACGTCCCAATCTTTGTAGGTCACCTCTTTCGGTCGTCCAACTGGAAAGTGCCCCCAGCTCCATACCGAAAGTAGAAGCATAGAGCCACCAATGCCAGCTTTATCAGTTGTCCTACGACAGGCATCGTCCAACTTCATCAAAAATGAAAACACGATCAAGTTATGACATTATACAAATGGAAATGTAAAAACAAACTAAAAATGACCAATTCATTACCTGTCGGTACAAGTAGGCAAGTGCAGCAGAACCCCAACTCCACTTCGAGTCAAAGACGGTAAGCGCCTTCAGCCACATCCACTGAGCCGTCGTGCCACCGCTGTCAGCAAACAAAGTCCTAGAGATAACGTACCACACGTACACGCGGGCATATGTCTGGATCACTTCATCATTGGCTCCGACGGGGCAGTGCGCGAAGTGCTCTACTATCCACGGGTACGTAGCGCCGGACGGGATTCTGTATTCACTCTTGTCCTCGACCTCCTCCGGAGCAATACCAATAAGGTCCTGCATCTGCCCGCGCCACCCTGTGAAATCTGTGCTCATACACAGAGGCTTCCCCTCGATAGGAAGTCCAAGAATCATGGAAACACCCATAAGAATGGGGGTCATCTCGCCAGTCCGGAGGTGAAATGTGTGTGTAGCGGACCTGCACTTAAAAATTGGCAAGTCCCTGTGTATAGTGCAAATCTCTGGATCGATTCGTTTGCACACACAGTTTAAGATGAAATATCACAACAAAGTATCAATTATTACAAGTGGATCCAGTACTTAGGAAAATATCCATTACAAATTGCATAGCACGAAGCTAGCTTTGAAAGAGTAAAACAGCGGAAAATTATTCTTCACGGAGTTTCCATCATCTTCATGTGCCACAGGCGAACATGTTGGTTACATACTCAAAACCCTTAATGAAAACTCACTGGGGTGGATTTCTTGGGCTAGAGGTTGAAGGCGATGACGTCATGGCTGGCGTCACCCTGGGGGACCCACCTGGCAGTGAGAGAGAGGGGAGAGAGGGAGGCCGCGGGCTGCTGCTGGGCTTCTGCTAGGCTGCACGGCTGGCTGCTCTTTCCTATTTTTTTTGTACAAAACCTTTTCTTTTTCATAACTTTGGTTTTAAACCTCCAAATGAGTTCAAACCAATTTGTAAAAACTATTTGGTCACACCGTTGAAAAGAATTTCAAAACTATAAATTTGTTTTTTAAAAATATTACATAATTGCATAATTGACACTTTATGTCAATTTTAAAATAGGGTTTTAAATAATTTCATTTGTGGCTTATAAAAAAAATACCACAAATGTAAATATTTGAAAATAACTTATTTTAAACTTATATTTTAAATAAATACAATCAAATCATATCCAAGGAAAAATAAATAAAATTATAGAAATCAAAAGGATTATATAGAGCATAATAATGCCCATTCATTTTATTTTCTCAAATATGGTTTAAAGTGGCAATACAAATCCAACTTTTGAATTTTTTAAATGCAAACAAGACAACAAAAAGATGAATGCATGCATGATTTTGTTTTTCCAAAACAAAATATTATAATTTTGAAAAAGTTTTTGATTTTTCTGAATTTTCAAAAATTTGAAAATCATGGAATGTTACAGACTACCACCCTTAAAAGGAATCTCGTCCCCGAGATTCGGGAAGGCTAGCAAAAGGTTGTGACTGGATGGCTACCTCCCTTAAAAGGAATCTTTGTTCATAGTCAAACATTCAAGTTGGATATTTGATTGAGAACGTACCATTCACCATACTAGGCTCATTGAAAGCTCTTTCCACATGGATACGATTAACATAGCCCTTGTCAAAAGGATTTGGCTTGGCAGCTTCTTCAGTCTTCTTTTCTGGGCACTCATTGGCATAATGGCCCTTGTTATTGCACTTGAAGCAAAGCACTTGGCTGCTATCTTTCTTGGGTTCAGGATTTGGGTGGTGCTGTCCATTGTTATGATTATGGCCAGCATGTCCATTTCCCCTGTGGCCTGCATTGTTTCCCTTGAATCCACCATTATGGTTGTGATCATGATGCTTGTGGTTGCTTTCTCCACTATGGCTGCTTCCTCCACTATGGCGATGACCATCATGAGAAAAATGTTTCTTGAACGAGGGTTCAGAATGATGTTTGTTGATACCCAGCTTCCTCTTCCTGCTTTCAGCCTTCTTGATGTTATCTTCCAGTATAATTGCTTGGTCTAGGAGGGCCTGATAGTTCGGAGCGTAAGCGACTGACAAAGGAATCTTCAGCTCGTCACTCAGCCCTTTGAGGAATTTTGCCTTCCTCTTACCATCAGTGTCAATGTCCTCAGGAGCATAACGAGACAATGAATGAAAGTCATCCATATACTCCTTAAGTGCCCTGTTCCCTTGCCTCAGGTTTCGGAACTCTTCTTGCTTCAAGTTCATAATGCCTGATGAGATATGGGCATTACGAAAACCTTCCTTGAAGGTTTCCCAGGTCAAGTTGTCCAGAGGGTGGGTGATTTGATAAGTTTCCCACCATTGGGCTGGTGGTCCCTCCAACAGATGGGCAGTAAACCTCACCTTTTCAGGGTCAGTACACTCACAAGTTACCAGATCTTTTTGCACAGAGCGGAACCAATCATCTGCCACAATTGGCTCAGTTGCATTGGAGAACTTGTTAGGCCTGAGCCTCAGAAATCTGGCAAGCCTGTCCACTTGGGGAGGAGGTGGTGGCGGTCCATTCTGATTGGCCATGAATTGAGCCATCATAGTCATCAGCTGAGTCTGTGCTGCAATCATCTGTTGAAGCATTGCATCGGTAACACAATCAACCAAATTCGTTAAACTCCAATACATCTTTTGAGAAAACCGAACTAATCGTTTTGGGTTGAAGCACCCCAAGGTTATGGGAAATAAATACGATAGTACTGCCATACCACAATTTGATAGGTCAATACATCATCAACAACTCGTTATTCTAATAGAAGGTGGTCTAGTCTATCTCCTTCTTGAGTACATCGAGTTCCTCCTCTATTTTCTTGAGTTCATCAAGGTACTTCTGGGTGTTGTGAAGCCTAAATCAAAGTCTTTCTCCAAGGTACTTGATGGCCTCCCATGCTGCACTTCTTGCGGAATCAAAGAATGATGTGTGGAGTATTGGGTTTGTGAACATGCAGCAACCTTTGGTCTTGTGGTTATCATCTTTGCTCTTGTATATATGGAGTTGAACCCACCAGTACTCTTGACCTTCATCCATGAAAGGAAATCCTTTGTATAATGCTTCTCCTTCAAATCCCAAGCTCTTCATGTTATCCTTAAGTGCTTTTGGAAAATCAGTCTCACATTGTAGAGTCATGGTCATCACTTGTCCTTTCATGATTGATTCGATGAGGCTGGTCATCTAAAAACAAGAGAATGTAATTTTAGAAAGCAATTAGTTAAGATAGTTAAAAGAATGACATTAGAAAAGTTTTGGATGGAGACAAATAAATTTTTGTCCTGTGGGCTTTCTTATTTCTAACCAAACTTAGGGTTTTGAACCTACATGCAACACAGTGCTCTGATACCATCTGTAGCGGACCTGCACTTAAAAATTGGCAAGTCCCTGTGTATAGTGCAAATCACTGGATCGATACGTTTGCACACACAGTTTAAGATGAAATATCACAACAAAGTATCAATTATTACACGTGGATCCAGTACTTAGGAAAATATCCATTACAAATTGCATAGCACGAAGCTAGCTTTGAAAGAGTAAAACGGCGGAAAATTATTCTTCATGGAGTCTCCATCATCTTCATGTGCCACAGGCGAACATGTTGGTTGCAGACTCGAAACCCTTAACGAAAACTCACTCGTCGTCAGAACAATCTGCAAAAATAAAATTTTGCAACAGAGTGGGTCAGAACCATTAAAAATGGAACTGACAAGTGACACTATGTGGACACTTAGAGGAATAACTCTAATAACCTATATGCATATTTGGCTGGTGGAGTTCAAGGTATTTTGCATAAAGCCAATTTTTTCCTAACACTTTGTAAAACATTTTCTTCAAATTGAGACATGTATGGTATGAAAACCATAGTCTCATCTACCCTTGTTCACCCTTCAAGTTTTATATAGAAGTTGGAATGTTGGGATCCTCCGTTGACGTCCTTGATCAGCTGCTCAGAATTGTCCGTAACCGGGGACACGGCTAAGTACTTAGTTTGACACTCTCGAGAGGTTGTGCACGTTCACCATTAGACCCAATCAGCCCAAACTATCCTCTACACTCCAATAGTGCTAAGGAAAAGGAGAAGATTGAGACGAGACTTTTCAGAAGCATTTTCCCACCCCATACCGACTTGACGCGCTCCACCTACAAACCTCTACCACCAACTGTCAAGCCGGGGCGACTCCACGCAACTTAATCCATCAAGACAGAGCCCATATGACCAATGGCTGCACTGGAAGCAATCTTCACTTGGAGTTTTTCAGATCCCTTTGTTCCTGGGTGACCATCCACAAGTGAATATCCCTCAGGTAAAACCCCTGGGGACAACACTCAACTCAAACATCCTCTTATCAAAACCAACTCCACCCAGGTGTTTCATTTTAACTTAGTAGAATTTAGCTTTTCATAAAAAACATCTTTTGCATTGCACTTCAATAATCCACTAAGTTAAAATGGGATGCTAGACCATCTTGTAAAGGGAAGCTATTCTAAACAGTTTTAGCATAGCAATTCTACTAAGTCCTACACATGCTTAAGAAAAATATTCTACTCATGCATAGACAAAATAGTTAGGAAATTTATGAGGTGTGCCACTTGCCTTGGCAACTAGGAGAGCAGTAGTAGCAGTTGCAATAGTCCTCGTTTCTCTCCGAAAATTCTAACACAGGAAACACAACAAATAAACAAGCATACCAACAATTCTAAGGAAAATATGACATGCATGAGATGCACTTAGAAACACCAACATAAACCCTACTATCTTTTCTAAATTTCACTAAGTCATGCATGAGTCGAAAATGCAATAAAATATTTTTTTATATTATTTATAAATAAAATAACACCTAAAAAGGGAATAACTACAAATTAAATACTACTGCACAACAATTAATATACAAAAATAAAAGGGGTGTTCCTACGGCCAGGGGATAACTAAACAAAGCTGTAGCAATTGGAATTACTCAAAAAGCTATTTTTAAACAATAGTTATGTCAAAAATACTCAAACTTCCCATTTGAAATTTGAATACATCTAAGTTTGACAAAACGTAAAACTAATACGGCAAAATGATTCTACACGTCGAGAGCTTTTCAGAAACATAAAATTTGTAAAATTTGGCCAAACCAATAAAAAGTACTAATAGATCTAAGATCTAGGGTCTTTTCTGCAAAACTGTCAAATAAAATAAAATTGAGAAAAATCGTTTTCCACGCTGGCGCTGACGAGGCATTGACTGCTGACGTGGCTTGTCTTGGCGCTGACGAAGCTGCTGACTCGGCGTCGACATGGCCTCCTCCGATTCGCTGGTACCGGTTCGCTTAAGTTATCTAATCTACACCGTAGAAAACAGATCTAACGATCTAGATCTAAAGGACCAAAAGGTAGCGGCGCGGCCGGCCGGAGTTGCTCCGGTGGCCGAGCTTTGCGGCGGCGCCATGGCCGGCGACGAGAAATTGAAGAGCTAAGGGGTTAGGAAGAGGGGTTTCGGTACCTAGAGCAGCGGGACGTGGAGGCGGAGTCGGTGATGCAGACGAGGATGGCGCGGGTGCTTCGGGTGGTCGACGGTCGCTCGCCGGAGTTGCTTCCGCGGCAGTGGTTGAAGGTCGACGATGCTCGCGTTGATCTGGCGTGCAAATAATTCACAGAAAAATTACACGGGTGCGCAAGGACGTAACAAAGGAGATGGGACAAGAGAGAGAGCTCGGGAACGTCAGGGCTCACCGGCGTTCACGGATTACAACGGCGGCAATGGCGGACGGCGGCGGCGATTGTGGGCAGCCTGGGGCTCTCGGGCTAGGGTTTTTGAGGGGAATGGAGAGGGGTTCATGGGGTATATATAGGGGCTCGAGGTATTGGATAGAATCCGTTTAAACGAACAAATTTGATCCGGGATCGAGATAGGATCGGGTGCGGATTTCTTGGGCTGGAGGTTGAAGGTGATGACGTCATGGCTGGCGTCACCCTGGGGGACCCACCTGGCAGTGAGAGAGAGGGGAGAGAGGGAGGCCGCGGGCTGCTGCTGGGCTTCTGCTGGGCTGGACGGCTGGCTGCTCTTTCCTATTTTTTTGTACAAAACCTTTTCTTTTTATAACTTTGGTTTTAAACCTCCAAAAGAGTTCAAACCATTTTGTAAAATCTTGTAAAATAATATTTATCAAAATATACTATTTGGTCACACCGTTGAAAAGAATTTCAAAACTATAAATTAGTTTTTTTAAAATATTATATAATTGCATAATTGACACTTTATGTCAATTTTAAAATAGGGTTTTAAATAATTTCATTTGTGGCTTATAAAAAAAATACCACAAATGTAAATATTTGAAAATAACTTATTTTAAACTTATATTTTAAATAAATACAATCAAATCATATCCAAGGTAAAATAAATAAAATTATAAAAATCAAAAAGATTATATAGAGCATAATAATGCCCATTCATTTTATTTTCTCAAATATGGTTTAAAGTGGTAATACAAATCCAACTTTTGAAAATTTTAAATGCAAACAAGACAACAAAAAGATGAATGCATGCATGATTTTGTTTTTCCAAAACAAAAATATTATAATTTTGAAAAAGTTTTTGATTTTTCTAAATTTTCAAAAATTTGAAAATCGTGGAATGTTACAGTGTGTGTCTCCGGCCTCCACCGGTCGACAAGGGCGGTGATTGCGGGCACGTTCAATTTTGGGGTTGAACGGCTCACAAGTTGGATGAAAGGGAGGAGGCCTAGCTTCTCGATGTACGTAGTGTACCGCTCATCGTACGACATGTCACTCGACGAAGCCCCATGAGACCGAATCATCAAAAGTTTAAGCACTTGTAAATAACACATTTCAAATAAAATATTACAACGTATCCAACACATTTGCAACAAAATAAAATTAAACACATAAAAAAACCAAGATTCATTTTATTACCTCCCCTTTTCCGCCATCCTATAGGCCCGATGCTCAACATCATACTCATCATCGAGTAACCACACCATCCTACATATTACAACATATGTGAGCAATATTTCATACATGAAACGATATCACCTAATTATACAAATAATACTACACATATTTGCTCCACACATGTGTTCGACGACATACTAAATTTTTCTTAATCGAGACATATGTGCTACAGATTCTACAAATAAATTTACACTTGTTTCTACTAAAACTGAAATCACCTAAAAGAGGAAAAATCGGTTTCTAACCAAAAATAGACTATTAAATTTTTACCAACTAATACTATAGCTAACCCAATGCTAAAGATCATACAAGCATGCCATGCATCATCAACAAAATCCAAATCAACTAGATACTAGGGTTCAACCTAAACTTGCACATGGAGGCCAAATGGGGTGATTTTATTGGACATAAATTGGGGGATCGGAGGAGAATACCTGCGGGAAGTAGTTGGGGACGAAATCTCCTCACTTTTTCTTTCAAATCGGGGTGGATTTGGTGAAGGATTAGAGAGGGGGAGAGAAAACCGTCGCCGCCGCCATCGTCTGTCTCTTTCTTCTTCTTTCGGGTCGATTTGGATGAGTGGCTAGGGTTGGGGACGGGGCGGCTTTGAAGTAGCAGGTGTGTAGCGCCTTGTGATCAGGCGCTACATGACCTGCACCATAGC
Organism: Poa pratensis; assembly: GCA_947311845.1. Lineage (NCBI taxonomy): Eukaryota > Viridiplantae > Streptophyta > Magnoliopsida > Poales > Poaceae > Poa > Poa pratensis. The sequence continues at coordinate 1,446,342 of CAMZMU010000111.1, forward strand.
GCCTGATCATGATGCGCTACACAACCAAAACTGCCCCCCCCCCCCCCCCGTGGCCCGGGCCCGCCACGCTGGCAACATGTGTAGCGCCCGGGTAGCGCCTGATTGTGAGGTGCTACCTGAAAGGGTTAGAGACGTGAAATAGTTTCGCCGGCGGTTCATTTTGTGTTATAGTTTGGCCCCGAGGTCAAGAGTGTCCATCTTTCCCCCAAAGAGTTGTTCCTTCAAAACTTTAGACCGGGCTGCAAGCACCACCGATGTGCATGGAATGTCTTGTTGCTGACCTCAAATGTGGCATCCAAACCTACCTTATCTTAGTAGAATTTTAAAATGCTGGCGTATATCAGACAGGGTGCCAACGACATTTTGCTGGGGTTTGAGATCATTACAAACCATGTTGTCACACCGGATGGTGAAACGATCCTCCTTTAGATGAGCTTATCGTTCAAGTACATCTCTTTTAATAAGCTTCTCGTAGCCCGAACAACGATCTTCGACGGAGAAGCTGTATGTTTCGGTTGAACGAATATATGTTGGCTTTTGCTTCTCAACCTGGTCGACGAAGCTAAACTCCAATTGCGCCTCAGCCTCCACATGATTTTCAATACTGTCATCGCCATGGAGGACATAAAGAGAGATGAAGTCAGGAGAACTCGGGTCATCACCGTTAGGATAGTACTCGATGCACCATTGATGGCCTCCTATCGTGAAAGGCTCAGACCTGATGCTCTTGCCGTTGGGTATCTCTCTTATGGAATGCGCGTAGTCTTTGACCACAAGCAGGTGATACCCGCTGTCCGTGCAGGCATCGACGGCCGGCGTGGTGTGCACCACGCCACCGATAACCATAGATACACCGGCGAACAACGACATGACGAAATCTTCGATTCAATCCAAAATCCAGTCACCATTTACATTCCAAAATTCAGTGGATGAGTTAAGGGGGCTGTAACAGCCCAAAGCATGAGAACCTAAAAACCTGAGTAAAATTTTTGCTTTTGTGTCTCATTGCATCATGGCATCCATTTTTAGTTGCTAAACAACACCCTAATTGGTTTGGCATCATTTAAAAACAAAATGCCAAACTTGCTACAACAAATCCCAAATTAATGAAAGCACTCAAACTTGCAAAACACAAATACTTTGACCTCTCATATTTGTCAAGGAAGTTCCAAGAGTTCAGAAATACTATTTAGAACTTGCTCTAAAATTCCTAAAGGATTATAATTTGGGGAATTTAGAAAATTGCCATAATCGAACCCTATGAACAAAAGTTGTCCAAACTATTTTATTTTGCAACTCCAATTTTTGTGGTGCTTCTACATGCTGTTGGGAGGCTACAAGAATTTTCTCAATTTTTTCTAAAAAGTTTCAGTGCCTCAATAAAATCAGGGAAATGCTGCTGGTATTAAAAAAGAAAAGAGAGGACCTGTTTGTGATGGAACCAAATATTCCAGGGGGGTTTTTGCAAAATCTGCATCTTCTTCTCTGTAGCGACCGAGCGAGCTGCTCGAGCCGTGCCCGATCATCGCCGTGGACGCGCCCATGCGCCCCGCGCCCTCCTGCCGCGTCGAGGGGATGAGGAGGCCCCCACCACGCGCTGCTCCCCATCCCTCACTTGCCTGCTCCTCTGCCCTCCCGTTCCCCATCTCTCTCTCCCCACGAGCGCCATAGCCGCCATGGCCACCGAGCTCGCCGCCGTTGATTGAGAAGCCCTCGTCCAAATCGAAGACCACCACCAGCTCCGCCGTGATCTCCTCTACAACCTCGCCAAAGGAATCGAGCCTGTTCGCCCGCATTGTCGCGCACGAGCCCGTTCTTCTCCGACCACGGCCGCCGCGTCGCCGAGCGATTCCGGCCGTCTCCGTCCATCTCCGGTCCTCCCGAGCACCACCACGCGTTCAGGGTGAGCTTGCGGTCCAAATGGACATCTCCATCCCCTCCCTCTCCCTCTTGTTCGTCGATTCGCCATAGCAGTAGCACCACTCCGTCGAGTTGGAAAATCCGGTGCAATTCCCGGAATTTTCCGGATTTTATTCCGGACCGAGAAAATGGCTAGTGGACTCACCCAGTTTCGCCCGGTATACACCCGGAATTCACCCGGAAATAATTCCGGATTCTATTTTTCCGCTGCCAAACCCGGAATTATCCGGACCTGAAACCGGATTTCTCTCGGTACCAGACCCGGAATTTTCCGGAATTCAATCCGGATACTCCGATTAAACCGTTTTCAACAATAATACAACTACCTTCAGTTCCCTTGTTAATTTGATTGCACGACTGTTTAATCACCCCAAACACTGCATCTTAACATGTTCATGTCATTCATTTGCAAGTTAACAATAGGGTTCATCTATTCCAATTAACAAGTAAAGAGGCCATTTTACTTAACCCCACGGTATATTCGAGATGCGCCCCTCTAAGCATCCGAACTCCGTTTAAGTTGAATAGCTTGAATCATCCTCATCCCAGGGATTTAAAATGTCATGTCATCATGTGTTTGCGCATTGCATTTGTTAAAGCTTGTGTGGTGATTGATTGTTCCTCTCCGGTATTGTTTGTGCATCGGTAGATCAAGGAGTGGAAGTGACACCACAGTCTCATGACGATCCGTACTACCAGCACGTTGAGCAAGGCAAGCGTAATCCCCCCTCTGAGCATGTCTTACCCTATTTTCCGCAAATATTTTCTCCACTATAATATTGCATGCGGTTCGAAATGTTAATTTTATTGGATTAGAGTATCCTATAGTTGCATTAAGTTTCCGATGCCATTACCTGTTTCCCCTCCTATTATCCATAGGTTGTATTGTTGGCCTGAGATACTTAACTATGCAATGTTGATGCTTAGCCATGCTTAGTTAAATGCTTAGCCTTCCGATGGATATTTCATGTTGGAAACAGGTGTTGAAATGTCGGATGACGGTGGAGTAATTGTGGTGACAGGTAATAAAATGCTTAAAGGTGGGGATGAGAGGCCACTTGGTTTGGTGGTGCTTTGTCTCACTCTCGCCGCCTAGGTGCGAGTTCTTTACCTCTTGAACCAAGAATGAGCGCGCTTCCTTTCGGTGGGGTATATGGAGCCCTCGTCGACCGACTAACTTGTGCGGGGCTAGCCAGGGTCCTCTAGTTTGAGCTTCCATTTGCGCGTGCGTTGAGATGGTGGCCAAGACAGAATGAGGATGGTGGTGTTAGGAAAATGAGTGGCCACGGGGCAGGGTGTTGGAGGCACTGAACCTGTCCCGTCCTCACTGATGATCCTGGGTTAGTCTCAAGCAAGGTAAAGGTTGTAACCGTTCCCACTCAGCCGGCTTTCCCGGAAGAGAGCTAAGCGTAGGCAATGAGCCGGGCGGTACCGAAGGTAAACACAGTGCACCCCTGCAGGGTTAAATCTTTTCGAAAAGCCGTGTCCACGGTTACGGACAACTTGGGAAAGGACGATAAGATCATAGAATAACTTGAACGGAATGATTAAAACCTGAGTACTAAAGGTACTACTCAAGAATGCAAGGTTAGCTTCCTCGAGGGTGATTCGGGGAGGTGCCTTTGTAGAACAGGTACAGTGGTTGATGGTGGTTGATGTTGAGAAAGGTGATCAAAGAAAAGAGTTACTTCTTACCCCTTTTAAAAATACTCTGATTAGTCGATGCCATGGAGTTATGTTTTCATAAATAAAATCAGCTTTATGCAAAACAGCCATAAAACTTTGAAAGCCTCATCGAGCTAAAGCTCTATATTTAATCTTGCGAGTTCGTCGAACTCAACGTCGTTTGTTTTGTTTCAGAGGAGGACTTCACCGACCTCGAAGGTGGGTTCTTTGTGGACGTCGACGAGTAGTCTGGGGTTCCCAGGTGGCAGCTTGGGACATCCCGGAACAGCTGGCGCTGAATGTTTATCTGTAGGCCTCTTAGGCCATAATTTGGATCTTGTTGTTTAGAACAACTTAATTCGCTTCCGCATGTTGTATGTTGGGTCTGTGACCTCTGGTTGTAATTTGCTATCTTTCTCTATTATAAGAGTTGAACTATAATGCTTTGTGTCGTAGAGTCTGTGATGTGCCAGTTGTTCCACAAGTCTTGATCTCTCTATTATGCATTGATAGTTGTGCCTGTGTTAAGGCATCAATCGGGGTGTTGCGTTGCCGATGATCAATTCCGAGCAACGCCTGCCAAAGGTTTTGGCCGGGGATTGGTAAACCCGTAACCTCCGGTTGTATCGCTTAACCGGTGACACACAGCATCACTGTATAGCAGTCGGGTCGGGGCGCCACAAGTTGGTATCAGAGCAGTACTGCCTGTAGGAAACCCTTCTACTGGTCGACGTTGAGTCTAGTGTTTGTGAAAATATTTTTAACCTAAAAATGAGTTGTGAAAACCATCTTAGGATTCTTTTTACTCCTTATCTGGTTACATCTAATCTCGGAGCAATCTTACCTCGATTTGAGTTAAAGGTTTTACTTCTCATCTGTTACTTCAAAATGATTAGTATCACGGGTTGGGTTCTACCTTTAGTGTTATGTGTCCGTTGCTCCCGCTGCGTTGCAATCCAAATCAACTCAGATGTTTGAACACTGTATCCTACCGAGTCTGATCACTTTTCCTTCGTTGGGTTTTAACCCAAGGACTTGAACAGAAGGTCCCGGATTGTGCCAACTAGAGTGTGTTGAATCACATGGTTTCTTAACTATTTGAATCCCACGCTAGTAGTACATGATGCTGATCTTTGACCCAAGTTCTATCTTGTTGATCCCTTGTTAGTTGTTACACAATGTATTATCGTCCCTAGTCTGTGTACTTGAGTAGACGCTAATGCTATTGTTCAACCATTCGGAGAAGATACTAACTGTGTCATTGTAAATTCTCCAGAATGGCTCGAGGAGGCCGTGGTAACCACAATGATGAGGAACCACCGCCACCACCCTCGATGGCTCAGGTCTTGATGGCCATTGAGGAAACCGTGGGCGCAATGAGCGCTGCTTGAGCAGTTGGTGCAGCAGAATGCACAGAGGAATGGCTGCAACACACTGAGTTCCTGCGCTCGCAGCCACCCACCTTTGCTGATGCTAAGGAGCCACTGGAAGCTGATGATTGGCTTCGCGCTCTGGAGCGCAAGTTCTCCGCGCTGCATGTCCCAGTGGCCGAGCAAGTCAACTTCGCCACCTACCTCTGGTTGGTGCGGCTGGCTGTTGGTGGGAAAGCCATGTGGCATTGTTCCGGCCAACCATGTCTTCACTTGGGCTGATTTCCGCACTGCCTTCCGTGCGGCTTACATCCCTCAGCCGATCATGGATTTGAAGAGGAGGGAGTTCCTGGATTTGCAACAGGGACGTATGGACCTCCGCACTTATGGTTGTGAATTCAACCATCTCTCTCGTTACGCCCCAAGGGACGTGACCACTGATGCTGACAAGCAAGAGCTGTTCCGCAAGGGTCTTGCCCGCAGCTCCGCTATGAGTACTGCCCTTCAGTTCCAGACCTACCAGGAGCTGTTCAACCAGGCTCTTACTCTTGAGCAGGGAAGAAAGGAACTTGAGGCTTCCAAGAGGCCAGCACACGGGGACCACCAGAGTTCCTCGGGTTCTGAGAGCAAGAAGCGCAGGGTGTTTGTTCCCTACAGCGCTGTGCCGCGTGCTCCATTCATGCCGAGGGCCGCGGGATACAGGCCACCACCTCCGCGCCCCACTACTTCGACACTTGGGGCAGCGGGAGTGGGTACCGTCCTATGCTACCTGCTCCACCTGGACTCACCTGCTACACCTGTGGCCAGGCTGGCCACTACTCCAGGGAGTGCCCCCAGAAGGCACCTATCACGGGAACTCCTGCACGAGCCCCTGCCACTCCAGCTGGCAAGGCTGGACCTATTGTGCGTGGTCGCCTGAACCACGTCTCTGCTGAGCAAGCTGAAGAGGACCCCGGCGTCCTTATGGGTGAGCTACGAATCAACAACAATCTTGCTACAGTTTTGTTTGATTCTGGAGCATCGCATTCATTCATATCCATAGCTTTTGCAAAAGACCACAAAATACCGTTTGAGAAAATGAGACGTCCCTTGGTGATCTCCACTCCTGGCTCCAAATGGCAAACCGATGGGGTTACTCCTGAAGTCCAGATTACTATCGGTTACTCGTCTTTCCTTTTGCTTTGGTAGCTCTGAGGTCAAGTGGCATTGATGTCATACTGGGCATGAACTGGTTAGTAAATACCGGGCTAATCTCGACTGTGCTGCCAAGACCATTACCGTGACCACTCTTCCGGTGACATTGTTGAGTATTGGTCTGCACTATCAAGACCTCCATCTTCAGTCATACCCAACTCACCCGAGATCCTCCTTTGCTTTATGGAAGGCGAATCCCCTCCTGAAATCCAGGACATACACGTGGTGTGTGACTTCCCGGATGTGTTCCCGGAAGAATTGCCTGGCATGCCTCCTGACCGAAGTGTGGAGTTTGTCATAGATCTACTTCCCGGTACTGCTCCGATTTCCAAGAAGCCCTACCGTATGCCGGTGGAAGAGTTGGCTCTGTTGAAAGAGCAAATTGATCAGCTGTTAGCGAAGGATTTCATTCAGCCTAGCAGTTCACCTTGGGGTTGTCCGGTACTCTTTGTCAAGAAGAGAGATTCTACCGTGCCTCGTCTAGTCTCTGACTATAGACCGTTGAATGCGGTGACAATCAAGAACAAGTATCCTATTCCTCGCATCAATGATCTGTTGGATCAGTTAGCTGGTGCAACAGTATTCTCCAAGATGGATCTGAGGTCAGGATACCATCAGATCAAGATCAGAAAGGAGGATATTCCAAAGACGGCATTTGTTACTCGCTATGGCTCATATGAGTATACCGTCATGTCCTTTGGTCTCACCAATGCTCCAGCTACTTTCATGAGGCTCATGAACTCCATCTTCATGGATTATCTCGACAAGTTTGTCGTCATTTACATCGATGACATCCTCGTTTATTCCAAAACCGATGAAGAGCATGCCGAACATCTTCGGTTGGTTCTGACACGACTTCGAGAACACCGCCTCTATGCCAAGTTCTCCAAGTGTGAGTTCTGGTTGGATAATCTTGTCTTCCTTGGTCATGTGATATCCGCTAATGGTGTGGCTGTCATTCCCGACAAGATTCAGTCCATTTTGGATTGGAAAACTCCAATGTCAGTCAAGGACATCGTAGCTTTCTCGGATTGGCAGGTTACTACCGCCGATTCATCGAAGGTTTCTCCAAGATAGCCAAGGCTCTGACTGACCTTCTCAAGAAGGATAAAAAGTTCGTATGGACGGCCGAAGCTGAAGAGAGCTTCAAAACACTGAAAGCCAAACTCACGTCCGCTCCTGTGCTTGTCCTGCCGGACACAAGCAAGGATTTCGTCGTCTTCTGTGACGCCTCTCTGCAAGGCTTGGGCTGTGTGCTAATGCAAGATGGCCATGTGGTGGCATATGCTCTCGCCAATTGAAGCCGCATGAGCACAACTACCCAACTCATGATCTAGAACTTGCCGCGTGGTTATGCTTTGAAGCAATGGAGACCATACCTGTTTGGTAACCGTTGCGAGATTTCTCGGATCACAAGAGTCTGAAGTACCTCTTCACCCAGCCGGATTTAAATCTCAGGCAAAGGCGTTGGTTGGAGTTAATCAAGGACTATGATGTGAGTCTGAACTATCAACCCGGCAAAGCAAACGTCGTGGCTGACGCGCTAAGTCGGAAGTCCTATTGCAACAATCTGATGATTGAAAAGGCCCAACCTGCCCTCCATGAAGAGTTCCCGTTTGAACCTGGAAATTGTTCCCTCTGGCTACCTTGCAAATCTGGAGATCAAATCTACTCTTGTAGACCAGATTAAGGATGCTCAGAAGCTGGATGAGGGTATCCTGAATATCAAGAAGAACATTGCTAGCGGAAAGGCCAAATGTTTCTCGGAAGATGAATCCGGAGTTGTTTATTTTGGTGACCGTCTGGTAGTGCCAAAGAACCGGAATTTGAGGGAGCTGATCCTCCAAGAAGCTCATGAATCACCTCTCTCTATTCATCCCGGTAGTACCAAAATGTACCAAGACCTTCGACCACAATTCTGGTGGACTCGGATGAAACGAGAAATTGCCAAGTATGTTGCTGAATGCGACACCTGTCGACGGGTAAAGGCTGAACATCAAAGGCCTGCCGGCACTCTCCCCTATTGCAGTCCCGAGTGGAAATGGGATGAAATCGGTATGGACTTCATCACCGGGTTTCCCCGATCTCAAAAGGGCAACAATGCAATCTGGGTAATCATTGATCGACTGTCCAAGGTTGCTCACTTCCTACCAGTCCGTGATGATATACGGGCAAGTCAACTTGCTGACTTATATATGGCTCGTATTGTTCCATTGCATGGGGTCCCTCTGAGGATCATATCGGACCGTGGAAGTATCTTTGTATCCAATTCTGGCAGAGTTTCCAAACTGCTATGGGGTCCCGTCTCAACTTCAGTACCGCCTACCATCCTCAAACTGATGGTCAGACCGAAAGAGTGAACCAAGTTTGGAAGACATGCTTAGGGCATGTGTAATCTCTTTTGGCAAGGGTTGGGAAAAGTATCTCCCTTTCGCGGAGTTCTCCTACAACAATAGCTATCAAGCTAGTCTGGGCATGGCTCCATTCGAGGTTCTATATGGAAGAAAATGCCGCACTCCGCTAAATTGGTCCGAGACCGGAGAGAGAGCACTCTTTGGTCCGGATGTGATCAATGAAGCTGAGGAGAAGGTTAGAATCATAAGAGAATCTGAAGATTGCTCAGTCTAGGCAGAAGAGCTACTATGATAAGCACCATCAGGAAATTCACTATGAAATTGGTGATAAAGCTTATCTCCGCGTCTCTCCCCTTCGTGGCGTTCGCCGCTTCGGTATCAAAGGGAAATTGGCCCCTCGCTATGTTGGCCCTTTCACCGTTCTGGCCAAGCGAGGAGATCTTTCTTATAAGTTGGAGTTACCGGTCATCTTCCCAAATGTACATGATGTGTTTCATGTCTCCCAACTTCGCCGGTGTTTTAAAGATCCTATCCATGGGTCAATCATGAGGAGCTAGATCTCCAGGAAGATCTCACTTATCGCGAGCATCCTATCGTGTCCTGGATGAAGCCGAAAGGAAGACCCGTAACAAGACTACCAAGTTCCTCAAAGTTCAATGGTCTCACCATTCCGAGAAGAAGCAACTTGGGAAAGAGAGTCTAGTCTTCGTGAGGAGTATCCCGACTTCTTTCCGCAATCTTAGAATCTCGGGACGAGATTCCTGTAAGGGGGGTAGAATTGTAACAGCCCAAAGTTTGAGAACCTAAAAACCTGAGTAAAATTTTCGCTTTTGTGTTCATTGCATCATAACATCCATTTTTAGTTGCTAAACAACACCCTAATTGGTTTGGCATCATTTAAAAACAAAATGCCAAACTTGCTACAACAAATCCAAATTAATGAAAGCACTCAAACTTGCAAAACACAAATACTTTGACCTCTCATATTTGTCAAGGAAGTTCCAAGAGTTCCGAAATACTATTTAGAACTTGCTCTAAAATTCCTAAAGGATTATAATTTGGGGAATTTAGAAAATTGCCATAATCGAACCCTATGAACAAAAGTTGTCCAAACTATTTTATTTTGCAACTCCAATTTTTGTGGTGCTTCTACATGCTGTTGGGAGACTACAAGAATTTTCTCAAATTTTTCTAAAAAGTTTCAGTGCCTCAATAAAATCAGGGAAATGCTGCTGGTATTAAAAAAGAAAAGAGAGAAGGACCTGTTTGTGATGGAACCAAATATTCCAGGGGGGTTTTTGCAAAATTTGCGTCTTCTTCTCTGTAGCGACCGAGCGAGCTGCTCGAGCCGCGCCCGCTCGTCGCCGTGGCCACGCCCATGCGCCCCGCGCCCTCCTGCCGCGTCGAGGAGATGAGGAGGCCCCCAGCACGCGCTGCTCCCCATCCCTCACTTGCCTGCTCCTCTGCCCTCCTGTTCCCCATCTCTCTCTCCCCCACGAGCGCCATAGCCGCCATGGCCACCGAGCTCGCCGCCGTTGATTGAGGAGCCCCCGTCCAAATCGAAGACCACCACCAGCTCCGCCGTGATCTCCTCTACAACCTCGCCAAAGGAATCGAGCCTGTTCGCCCGCATTGTCGCGCACGAGCCCGTTCTTCTCCGACCACGGCCGCCGCGTCGCCGAGCGATTCCGGCCGTCTCCGTCCATCTCCGGTCCTCCCGAGCACCACCACGCGTTCAGGGTGAGCTTGCGGTCCAAATGGACATCTACATCCCCTCCCTCTCCCTCTTGTTCGTCGATTCGCCGTAGCAGTAGCACCACTCCGTCGAGTTGGAAAATCCGGTGCAATTCCCGGAATTTTCCGGATTTTATTCCGGACCGAGAAAATGGCTACTGGACTCACCCAGTTTCGCCCGGTATACACCCGGAATTCACCCGGAAATAATTCCGGATTCTATTTTTCCGGTGCCAAACCCGGAATTATCCGGACCTGAAACCGGATTTCTCCCGGTACCAGACCCGGAATTTTCCGGAATTCAATCCGGATACTCTGATTAAACCGTTTTCAACAATAATACAACTACCTTCAGTTCCCTTGTTAATTTGATTGCACGACAGTTTAATCACCCCAAACACTGCATCTTAACATGTTCATGTCATTCATATGCAAGTTAACAATAGGGTTCATCTATTCCAATTAACAAGTAAAGAGGCTACTTTACTTAACCCCACGGTATATTCGAGATGCGCCCCTCTAAGCATCCGAACTCCGTTTAAGTTGAATAGCTTGAATCATCCTCATCCCGGGGATTTAAAATTTCATGTCATCATGTGTTTGCGCATTGCATTTGTTAAAGCTTGTGTGGTGATTGATTGTTCCTCTCCGGTATTGTTTGTGCATCGGTAGATCAAGGAGTGGAAGTGACACCACAGTCTCGTGACGATCCGTACTACCAGCACGTTGAGCAAGGCAAGCGTAATCCCCCCTCTGAGCATGTCTTAACCTATTTTCCGCAAATATTTTCTCCACTATAATATTGCATGCGATTCCAAATGTCAATTTTGTTGGGATAGAGTATCCTATAGTTGCATTAAGTTTCCGATGCCATTACCTGTTTCCCCTCCTATTATCCATAGGGTTGTATTGTTGGCCTGAGATACTTAACTATGCAATGTTGATGCTTTGCCATGCTTACTTAATTGCTTAGCCTTCCGATGGATATTTCATGTTGGAAACAGGTGTTGAAATGTCCGGATGACGGTGGAGTAATTGTGGTGACAGGTAATAAAATGCTTAAAGGTGGGGATGAGAGGCCACTATGGTTTGGTGGTGCTTTGTCTCACTCTCGCCGCCTAGGTGCGAGTTCTTTACCTCTTGAACCAAGAATGAGCGCGCTTCCTTTCGGTGGGGTATATGGAGCCCTCGTCGACCGACTAACTTGTGCGGGCTAGCCAGGGTCCTCTAGTTTGAGCTTCCATTTGCGCGTGCGTTGAGATGGTGGCTAAGACAGAAATGAGGATGGCGGTGTTAGGAAAATGAGTGGCCACGGGGCAGGGTGTTGGAGGCACTGAACCTGTCCCGTCCTCACTGATGATTCTGGGTTAGTCTCAAGCAAGGTAAAGGTTGTAACCGTTCCCACTCAGCCGGCTTTCCCCGGAAGAGAGCTAAGCGTAGGCAATGAGCCGGGCGGTACCGATGGTAAACACAGTGCACCCCTGCAGGGTTAAATCTTTTCGAAAAGCCGTGTCCACGGTTACGGACAACTTGGGAAAGGACGATAAGATCATAGAATAAGTTGAACGGAATGATTAAAACCTGAGTACTAAAGGGTACTACTCAAGAATGCAAGGTTAGCTTCCTCGAGAGTGATTCGGGGAGGTGCCTTTGTAGAACAGGTACAGTGGTTGATGGTGGTTGATGTTGAGAAAGGTGATCAAAAGAAAAGAGTTACTTCTTACCCCTTTTAAAAATACTCTGATTAGTCGATGCCATGGAGTTATGTTTTCATAAATAAAATCAGCTTTATGCAAAACAGTCATAAAACTTTGAAAGCCTCATCGAACTAAAGCTCTATATTATAATCTTGCGAGTTCGTCGAACTCAACGTCGTTTGTTTTGTTTCAGAGGAGGACTTCACCGACCTCGAAGGTGGGTTCTTTGTGGACGTCGACGAGTAATCTGGGGTTCCCAGGTGGCAGCTTGGGACATCCCGGAACAGCTAGCGCTGAATGTTCATCTATAGGCCTCTTAGGCCATAATTTGGATCTTGTTGTTAGAACAACTTAATTTGCTTCCGCATGTTGTACTGTTGGGTCTGTGACCTCTGGTTGTAATTTGCTTTCTTTCTCTATTATAAGAGTTGAACTATAATGATTTGTGTCGTAGAGTCTGTGATGTGCCAGTTGTTCCACAAGTCTTGATCTCTCTATTATGCTTTGATAGTTGTGCCTGTGTTAAGGCATCAATCGGGGTGTTGCGTTGCCGATGATCAATTCCGAGCAACGCCTGCCAAAGGTTTTGGCCGGGGATTGGTAAACCCGTAACCTCTGGTTGTATCGCTTAACCGGTGACACACAGCATCACTGTATAGCAGTCGGGTCGGGGCGCCACAGGGGCAAACCTGGTGGTCACCTCCCGCTGCTTGAGAGTTGAGAGGACACTCAACTTGCCGCGCCGCTTCTCCCCGGAAACAGAGCGCGCAACAGCCTGGGCATTTCGGCAAGAGTTGGGGTTGGTTGTCTATAAAAGTCATCATTTTTGTTTGTACTAGCATAACTTGTCGTGACAAAATTCTATCAACTTTTGTTTATACAATACTACAAAATCAGGGGAATAGCTTTGTTTGGACTACAGATCAGCTGCAAACCACATGACTTTGCTTATACTACAAATCAGCTATTAGGGGGCATACAAATCAGCAACGTTGGGATATAATATCAGTGCTAAGCTAGCTCACAGTGGGATATATCAGAGGGAAAGTCGGCATCCCACCGAGGTAGAGAACGTCCAGGTCGGTGGAGATCCTGCCTGGAGGGGTGCAGACGATTCTGGGCTGGAGGCGGTTGTGGCGAGCGAGCTTGCAGGCGGCGGGCAAGCTCTGTGCAGGGCAGCTATCGCTTGCCAACACACGCTTGAATCGGCGGCCGGACAGAGACGAAGATCAACTGGCCGCGCCGCCGGTGATTCTCCCCGGAAAACAGAGTGCGGCGGCGGCGGCGGCTGGTTGCGACCGAGAGTTCGGGTTCGGTATAACTTAGCACGTTGGCTGGGCCTATGAGGGCCCGCGAGCTCAAAGCCCATCGCTCACGCACCTTGCACTGTTTGGGCAAAGCCTTGCAAGTTGGAAAAGTATAATAATAATTCAGTAAAAAATTGTGCTTCCCTATATAAATAAATAAATGGTGATAATTATAACTTTCCCTACATTGAGGGTTTGGTGCCGTTCTAGAGTCTTTTTTATAAAAATAATATATTAATATCGCAGAGATACCAATTACACCCATCCCCTGCAGTATGCACTGCCTCTTGCCTCTTGAAAATGGTGCTAATTATAAAATGCTAATCTTGTTTTGTGGGCTTACAATGTTTGGTTCATCTTTTTTCGTTGTGCTAACCTATTTTTATGGATTTAGAGTGTTGTACTGTAAACCCACACAAAAAAACTGTTATTAATTACTCCCTCTGTCCAAAAATAAGTGTCTCAAGTTTGCCCAAAATTCAAACTTGAGAGACTTATTTTGAGACGGAGGGAGTATGTTTTTTATCTAAGCACATGAAAAAATTCAAAAAATTAAATATGAAACTTCGAAATTAATGTGTCGGAAAACAACATTTTTTCACTTGCTTGCTCGATTGAAGTTTCTGTTTATTCGCGTAGTCATTCATCCCATATCCATTTAGACAGGCTATTTTGAGGAGGGGATTTGCGGAGGGGCTGACGGTTCGGCCGGTGCCGGCGACGGGGGAAATGGAGGCCGTCTCCGATGATTGTGTCGGTGCTCTCCTTCCCCTCTTCTCCGGCGATGCGGCGGCGGTGCTCTTTTTCCACGTCGGGGGCGGGTTCTTTATTTTTCTTCCCCTCGCCTCATCTTCGTTCCGGCAACAAAGACACCCATGGGCTTTCAGAAATTTGACAGTGCCCACGGATGACCATAAGCTAGCACAGCGCCTTTTTGAATCGCAGTTGTCGGTTGAGATACATCACTGTCGGCGTTGGTATTTGGATGCAAAAGCATTTCAAGATTCTTTAGGTGCGGTAAGGTGTCTGCAAGTGCTCGTCCCAAGAAGGTTCGCTGTCACGTGAAGCTGATTCTCTGACTTTCATTACTTAAAGCATGTAGTGGAGTAATGCAAAGATCATGTCGTTGGTGAAACATACTAATCATATACATCATGATTGTCCACCCGGATGATCTCACAAAAACAATTGGAACCTAATTGACCTAGACCTCCGATCTCACATTCTATAATAAGTCGTCCAGGTTACATTACAGTGGACGGCTTTATATATTCTTGGCTGAGCTGACAGATCACGGAACACCATTTAGTTCCAGACGCTGACCTTCTGCAAGAGACGATCACCGAACGTTAGGTGCCGTGGAATAGAAAAAAAGGACGGCACTGCGTCCGCGTGCAATTGCAAAATTCTCAAGCTATATATCGCTTGCGCCTCCAGGCCGACGGGTTGACACTTGGATGAAATTCGTACAAGAATTTCAGCATGGGAGGAGATCTGGAGATGCCACAGGAGATGGAGGAATTGATCGATCCTTACCTAGCTCGGCCGGAATCTGGTGCGCCGGCCGCCGGAATTGATCGATCTATACGATGCGCAGCGCCGGAGGAATCTGGTGCGCCGGCCGCCGGAGCTCCGCCAAGCTGTCCCTGCAATCCAACGACAGAGGATGAGATGGGAAGGAGGAAAGACAGGAGAGGGGCCGGACGGAGGGAGCAGAGGAGGGAGGACGGACGGAGGAGAGGGCCGGGAAGGAAGAGGCGCCGCCGCTTCGTGGGTCAAGAGTACGAACCTGTAAGCCGCCGCCGCTGCTTCGTGGGTCGTGGCGCACGAGCGAGGAGCCAGGGACGGAGGGAGTTGGGGGTGGCGAGAAGCGAATATCACACGATGTCGAGCTGTTGGGCTCGACATTCACTCGCCATATTTTTTCACTTGTGATCCCTCGCTCGATATTGTCTACAAATACCTCGGTTTAATATCGACTACATCCGAACAGGTCAGTTTTAGATATTCAGGATGGAAGGGGTCCGAATATCCAATATCGAGCTCAAATATGAACATCCGAACGCATCAATAATGTTTACAATATCGTCCAGCTCATAGGACCTCATCCGGTGACGCCTGGGACGGCAAGAGCCGATCTTTTTCGTCTTTGCTTTATATCCTGATTTTGAAAGAGACCGACGGCAACCGATTGTCACTTCTCGAGTTCTGTTTGTACCCTATGGCGTGTACTTTCTCTGCTGGATTGGATAGCATCATTCGGCAGCTAGCTAGCGTCGCAAGGACGCATATCTTATCTCAGTTAGAATCATGTTTTTTCTTGGGATTCTTGCGCAGCGGAGGAGCCAAATGGCACAATTTGTTCCGATGCATTCTGTTGCGTTTGCTTTAGGGCCCGATTGGATTGTCGTTTTCTAACGAAAACGATCGGGACAGAATACGGACATCCCGAGGTCCTCCTAAAATTACGGAGTAGTCAGGCTAATCGTCCGGTACTATTTCCGGACCGGAAATCTACACGCCATTCCAATCGGGGCTTTAGTGGAGGCCCCCTCTGCCATATGGTTCTGAGTTCGTGGGATACTGCTTGCTTGCGTTGAGGTTCATCCAAATTAGAAGTTCTTTTCTTGGCGTAATTATCCGTTGAGGTACCAATTCCATCCCACCTGTCCTGCCTTTAATGCAAATTCGTGGATTGACGTGTCCTTGTTATTGCAACAAGAATTCCATGGACGATGCTTAAGCGCTTTTCTTTTTCAGTATCGTTGGGCGATTAGATGTTTAAAATCCATTCAGAAATGCTTGTGCTTTGGCTAATAAATAACCCCTTTAAATGTGTTCAGTGATTTAAAAGAGAAGATATCTCTAAACCACAACTATTAGGGTTAGGTCTCACAAAACTACAAATGAATGAAAAACTATCGGAAAACCGCAATTATTGGATAAGTTATTTTGAAGAACCGAAATATCATGATTTAGTCCATTTGACAATGTTTCCGACAGCCTGGTCCTACTAGTTAGATCGACGTGGCAAAAAAATAACAACTACTCACAAGGAAACTCTTTGGTTTCTTGATGTATAGTCTGAATTTGGTTGGAATTTTAAGGCATTGCCGGTTTATTTTTTTGTCAAATTAGTCAAAATGTACTATGTCACTTCAGCACTGCTACTGCGTGTGGTCAAATCTATATATCTTGCTAGCTATCCACATCATACATGCTTTTATCCATCCAATTGTTCATGTCATGCCACTATCATATCGATGGTATTCTATATCTACATGCAAACAAGCTATCCATATCACTCATTCTTTTAATCATTTAATTTTCCACATTCTTTTTAAGTTGTTGATGAAATCACACCATCATGCAATGCAAATACACAATCAAATCATCTGTAACTTGAACACTATTATTCGTTTGTCCTTTATCGTTTCAGCCAAAGAAGTAATTTTTCTGCCAATTTAACTTGGGAGTTTCCCCGTTGCAGCGCATCTCGGTATATGCGGACGACGTTGTGCTGTTTGTGCGACCCAACAGAACTGATCTGGAGGCTACAAAGGAAATTCTGAGGATCTTTGGTGGCGCGTCCGGCTTGTGCATCAATTACACAAAGTCCGCAGCGACGCTCATCAAGGGAGGGACAGAAGATGGTGAAAGGGTGCAGAATCTGCTTGGATGCAGACTTGAGAACTTCCCTATTCAATATCTAGGGTTGCCCTTGGCGCTGAGGCCCCTTACAAGAGATGAATGGCAGCCGGTGATCGACAAAACCGTGAGTGCAGTACCGGCTTGGCAGAGAGGCTTGTTGGCCAGGGAGGGGCGGATGGTGGTGATTAAGTCGGTTATCGCGGCAAGACCAATCCATCATCTCCTGGTGTCTGAAGCACCGCTTTGGATGCTAGAAGAAATTGAGAAGTGGATGCGGTCGTTCTTTTGGGCAGGGAACGAAGAGGCTAATGGTGGACAATGCTTGGTGGCGTGGGGAAACATGTGTGCTCCGACGCGATTTGGAGGTCTAGGGTTTAAGGACCTAAGGCTGCAAGGCATTGCGCTGCGGGTTCGTTGGGAGTGGCTCAAACGCACTGATCCAACGAGACCTTGGCAGGGACTGCCTATGATCAAAGACGTGGATGCGGAAAAGGCCTTCCAAAATCTAGTGCGGATCAAGCTTGGTAATGGCAGAACTTGCCTCTTTTGGACGGATCGTTGGATACAGGGGAGATCGGTTAGCGAGATCGCGCAGAGGTTCTTGCCTTGGTGGAGGACAGGGCGCGTAGGAGGACCACGGTGGCGGACGCCCTGGTGGACAATCGTTGGATGGCCGACTTGCAGACGCCGCCGGTGGGTCAGGCCGCATTTCAGTTGGCTTTTCTCTGGAGCCAGGTGGTGCAGGTGCACGTTGCAGCAGATGAGTCTGACGGCTATGTCTGGCCTTGGTCACCGTCGGGAGCCTATACGGCGAGCTCCACCTACAGGATGTTGTGCCAAGGGAGGGAGCGATCGGCGACTGCGAGCTGTACCTGGGGGACATACGCACCTATGAAGTGCAGGATTTTTGTTTGGCTGGCACTGAAACATAGAGTGTGGACTTCAGATCGCAGGTTCAGGCACGGCCTCCAAGAGGCGACGGCATGTTGCTTCAGCTGCCTGCAAGAAGAGGACACGATTGAGCACGTGCTTGTTCAATGCGTGTACGCCCGAGAGACGTGGTACCACTGCTTCAGGAAGCTTTGTGTGACGGTGAGACCACCGGTGGTGACGGATCAGTTGGAGCCATGGTGGCTGAGTGTGAGAGCTAGTTTCAAAGGCAAAGACAGAAAGAAGCTGGACACGGCAATCACCCTGGTTTGTTGGTCGATCTGGAAACAGAGAAACGCGAGAGTCTTTAACAACGTCGGACAGCAATGCTCGGCCTTGGTGCTGTCGGAGAGGATTGTGGACGAACTCAGGCTCTGGTTGACGATCCGAGGAAGCGGAGGACGGAGTAGACAAGTGACGCGAGAGTAGGCTTAGGTGCGGAGTGAGTGGGTGGTGTGCTGGTCCTTGTTTCGACAAGTGAAACAGCGTCTTGTAATTGTTTCTCTACCTTCTATAAAAATAAGGTGCGCTCTTGGCGCACTCTCAAAAAAAAAATAATGTAACTGAGATTTATATTGCGTGCTCTTCCATATGTAACCACTCAAAGACATTTTAAAACACACATGGAGTAACATGCATGCATGCCATCTCTTCGTGCAAACGATCCATATCATCAACTTTTTCATCCTCTTGATTTCATCTTATCTACAAGTTTAAGTAATTTGCAAGCAACATCAATCAGGTACGCTCATGAACTTTAACGATTTTTAATTGGCCAAATACACACGACCATTTCACCTTGATAAAATTTAGCTTCTCAAATACCATGGACAATTGAATGTCTACCATATTTTTGTAGACAACTTCATGTTTGATGCATCTTATAACCATTTATTCACACAATAGCGGTGTACTCTTTATTCGAAATTCTAGTTTCTAATGTGAAAGCAGTTCGACCTTTTCTAGGTCCTCTTTATTCGAAATTCCAGTTACAGAATCTATCTCCATTCTACCATATTTACATCCTCAAAAGAAAAGCGAGGAAAGAGGGACGAAAGTCGAAAACAAAGACCGAATCGTAAGCTCATTGCATAAGACAAGCTTTCAATCCCTCGAATCTTTACAACACTTTTCACAGCATCTAGATAGCAGCCGCGAGAATGATTCAACGACGGCCGGCCATGGGAAATTGGGAATACCTGCGGCTGCGGTCCCTAACTCCTAAGCACGTGTCAGCATCGGCCTCACCAAGTCCACCGTTGGCCATTACTGCCGCTAACTCCTGCTTGACCATTGATGAGCCACCTGTCGCAGTCCCTTCTCAGTCTCACAACGAGATCTCGAAGAGGTCGGAGTCGGGATCAAGGTCGCCGGCGAGGCCTCCGCTGTTGTCCTTCCTGCCCTTGCTTACCCGCGATGTTTCCGTCCAGCCGGAGTCGACGCGGCCCATGGAGAATAGCTCGCCGCTGTCGTCGAAGTCGAGCCCCACCGAGCCGCTCCGGCCGTCGCCGCCCATGGAGGCGGATCGCACGAAGCACGGGTTGGCCGTGCGCCGCGCGTTGGCCGGCGCGTACCGGAACTTGTTCTGGCCGAGGTTGACGAGCGCCATGACGTCGAAGCTGGAGGCCAGGACCGGGTAGAGCGGGCTGGAGAAGGCGTCGGCGTTGCACCTCACCTTGTGGACCAGCTGGCCGTCCACCGTGAAGTACACCTTCCGCTTCGCCGGCTCGAAGCCGCAGCCAACCACCTTGTCCACCCCCGCCCACGACGACTTCTCAGACTCGTACACCAGCTTCATCCCTGATGAAATAGTGAACCAACTGTTTAGTTCACGATTTGCACAGAACAATCATGGCGACGAAAGAATTGATGAGACGGAGCGGGCTTACCGTCGAGGTAGACCGCGCCGTTGGAGTGGAAGCCGATGGATGACGCATACGTTCCGGCCAAGGACGGCCGTGGTGGTGTGGGGGACCCGGCGGCGAGGCCCAGCGACATGACTGTGTGCCTCTTTTTGTCTCCGTGGTCATCTTTCGCGGCCGTAGTCTCCTTGATCGCGGTGTTGGTGTCGGCCGGTGCAAAATCGATGAGCTTGACGCGGTCGCTCTCGCCTGAGCCGTCCTTCCCACGCTTGCTGGTCCGGGAAGCGGACCACTCCGGACGACGCGTGTTCAGATAGATGATGGTGATCTCGAAGTAGGCGTCCTGCGAGAAGGGCGTGCCGGCCATCGGCGGGCCTGGCAGCGGCATGCTCATCTTGGCGACGCACAGCGCGTTGCTGTTCGTCAGATCCTGGTCTGAACGGAGGGGGCTCGTGACGCTTCCGGGGAGCCACTTCTTGCTGGACGCGGCGGCGGCGGCGCCAGAGGCGGTGGCCGGGTTGAGCCGAACGGCCTGCATCCGCTCGGACGATCCCACGGGGACATCCCACGCGGCGTCGGCCAGCTCGCCGCTGGTCCCGGCATCGCAGACAGGGCAGAGCCCCCAGAGCGGCGACGAGGCTGCCGACCTCGCCCGCGGCGGCGCCACGGCGAACACGAACTGCGCCCACCCGTTCTCCGCCGCCTGGATCACCAGACGCGGGTGATCGCCCCACTGGAACGGCCCCTGCTTCTGCGCGGGCGCCCGGTGCTTGGCGTCGACGGCGCGAGGATGGTGGTGATGGTGCAGCTGCTGGAACCGGACGCCCACGCGGCCGCTGCTGGCGTTGTACTTGGCGTTGAGCTTCTCCAGCCCGGGCTCGCCGCCGCGCCCGCACCGGCAGCACCGATCGGTAGCTCCGGAGGCGCGTTACGCGGCAAGCGGCGCCGCCGGTACACGTAGAACGCGGCCGCGACCAGAGCCGCCGCGACGGGGAGGGCCACGCCGAGGAGCAGCGTCAGCCATAGCGCCATTATACGTCGCGTCCTACTGGGGGAACCAGAGCCGCGCCTGCGAGGAGGACATGGACATGATTGTCTTGATGTTCTCTGGGTTTTGATGCGCGGGTCGGATCGATTCTGTTTTCCTGGGAAACGTTGCGAGTTCTTGGGGTTTGTTTGGTGGAGGGTCGTGCAAGGCCGGCGGGCCGGGGAGGAAAGCTGACTGCCTTGCTACCTGACTGGCTCAACGGAACGGAGCAAGCCAACAAGCCAGCAGTTGAACAGGAGCTGAGGCTTTTAAGTTCCGCGACAGCGGCGTTTGCATTTGTTGATCGGGTTGTTTTTCAGCGTCTGACCGGATCGACGGAGGCACGGAGAGCATAATCTGCAAAGGGAAAAATAGACACGTCGCGCCACGTCGCGAGCCTTGTTTAGGGAAGATTTTGTTTTTGCCACGCTAGTTTTTGCCCATTTTGCTTTTGCCACTTTAAGTTTCGACATTTTGCTTTTGTCCTGCCAGTTCTTGGTAATGCATCATTTTTGCCCTTCCTGGGGCAAAAACAAAATGAAAATGGTGAAATTATGTTTTGCTTTTGCCCCTACTGTTGTTGTTTTCCTTTTGTTTTTGCCCCTCAAAAGGGCAAAAGCAAAATGTCAAAACTAAGAGTGGCAAAATCAAAATGGGTAAAAACTAGTGTGGCAAAAATAAAAAAATTTCCCCTTTGTTTATGCTTTCGGTTTTGCTATACGGTGTGTGTCGTATGGTGAAATTCTGTTTTGCTTTTGCCCCTACTGTTGTTGTTTTCCTTTTGTTTTTGCCTCTCAAAAGGGCAAAAGCAAAATGTCAAAACTAAGAGTGGCAAAATCAAAATGGGTAAAAACTAGTGTGGCAAAAATAAAAAATTCCCCTTTGTTTATGCTTTCGGTTTTGCTATACGGTGTGTGTCGTATGGTTAGGTTGTTGATGATATGTGAATGCTTTTAATTGTGTTGCATTTGCAACCCTCTTGACTGTTCAGTGTGAAGTACTTCCAACCTATAAGGCCTCACTTGGATGGCCGATACAAGTTACGGGGCGGAGAGTTTTTCGGAGATGTGTTTCGTATTTTCTGCGGGAGGTCCACTGGTCCATAATCTTAACCGAATGTTGACTAATATACGACATACCAATCGGGGCTTAAATGGTAGTAGCACGCAACAACAATTTTTCGTTAATGATATTTTTTGTAGTTTCAGCAAGAGCTGGGATTTGTAAACCGACAACTTAATACTCGATGTGCGACCAATAATGAGACAAAAAAACTAAACAGAAAGGAGAGGTGTCAATTTTGGATGACATTAACTTGTTGATTTTTTGATTTTTTTAGGAAAGTCTAATTTTTTTATTACTTTGGTCTGATTGGTTCTAAACTCCGGACGGCCTTGAGCGGGAAATTGCTCACTATCACCCAGACGATTCCTACCGGCCCGTGCTT
Organism: Poa pratensis; assembly: GCA_947311845.1. Taxonomy (NCBI): domain Eukaryota; kingdom Viridiplantae; phylum Streptophyta; class Magnoliopsida; order Poales; family Poaceae; genus Poa; species Poa pratensis. Next base: position 1,468,500 of record CAMZMU010000111.1, read on the forward strand.
CAACCGAGCAACCAGCAAGAGAACCCAACATCAGGGTGTTGAAGCCAGCGATCCAGAAATCTAGTACAGTATCAATTAGAGTATGATGGGTTGTTTATGTGAACCATCATATTTCCGCATGTGCTAGCTTTTCTACCAATGATAACCTAGTAGACTGATGGCGTGAATCACATGTTCGCTGGGAACCCCAAGAGTAAGATATGATGTAGCGTAGCAGCAATTGGCGCTTGATTACAAAATCAAGGTTATCGAACCAGTAGGACTTGGAGAAGGCTTCGGCTTGGTGTCAACAACGATAGCTCCAGAAAAGACTGTTGACGTGGACCTGCGCACACACGAACAAACTAATCTGCCCCAACGAATGAGAGAGGTTGTCAATCCCTCCGGCTTGCTGAACACAAAGGGTTAAACATATGGTGGAAAATAATATGAGAGCAAAAATAACCAGCGAGCAAATGACTAGGAAAGTTATGAAAACAGTTGTAAGCAATATAGGAAAATAGGACCGGGGTCCACAATTCACTAGTGGTGTCTCTCCAAAAGATAAACGTGTTGGGTGAACAAATTACAGCGGGGCAATTGACCGATCGGGTGCTTCCTTCTCCACACAAGTATGATTTTGTTCCTCTATGCCTTCTTCTTTTTAATCTTTCTCTCATTTTGTTTCCTTAATTCTCGGGTATTTTCCACCTTGTCCAAAAGTTTGTATCTTTTACATTCATGATTTGTTTACGAGTGCAATTTCTTTTCACTTGATCCAGCCCTTATACTCATGAGTTTGTCTCAAGGTGATAAATATTTATTCCACTTGTTCTAAATGTTTTGTTTCGCTTGTAGACGTGAATTGTTCCTTGAGGAGCACAAAATTCTTTTTTTCTACTTTGTAAAAATGGTGTTCCTTATGTTGTACTGAATTTCCCTCGGTCCTTAAATTGGTTTTACATTGTCAAAAAATATTCTATTTAATGATTTATATGCTTGTATCCTACCCTTAACGCGCTAAATATTTGTTCGCCTAGGTCCAGAATTTTGTTTCCCTTACAGTCGAGATTTATTTCACGAGCGTTTACAATTTGTTTCGGTTGATCCACAATTTTGTTCGGCTTATGGTCATGGTTTTGTTTCACAAGTGTTAAAATTTTATTCTACTAGCTCATACTCGTTTTGGTCTCGAGATGATAAATTGTTGTTCCGCTAGTTCTAAATGTTTGTTCTGCATGTAGATGTGATTTGTTCCTGGGCGCAAAATTCCTTTTCCAACTGGTAAACAATGGTCGTAGTAGTGAATTATTCCCCGGTATAAACTTGTTCCACTTGGTCAAAAAAATTGTTCTGCTTAAAGATGTATATGTTTGTATCATTTCCTGTACGCATCAATTTTTCTGCTTAAAGAGGTACAATAAATGTTTCCTTTGTGGTCGTGATTTGTTTCGCGAGCGCTTACAATTGTTGCTCCACTTGTATTTGTCACTTGTCCCGCACTAGCTAAAATTTTGCTACTACATTTGAACCAAAATTGTGTTCCCCTTGGCGTCATGTTTTGTTTCATGTGTGCTTCCCAATTTTATCCCACCTGGCCTAAATTTGTTTTTTCTGGTATAGTCGCAGTTTTTTCAATGAACCAAAGTAGATTTCCCACGAATCTTTCCAATTGTACTTTCCCGGTCCATGACCTTGGAAGAAGCAGGAAAATGGGCGACCTCACCGTGAGTCATGAGAATTGCCTCCTTTCCAGACACGGCGACGCACTCCATCATGAAGCATCCCTCCTGAGTTTTTTTTTTGCGAATGAAGCATCCCTCCTGAGTTGATGTCCGGTAGTTTTGCCGCCGGCAATGGTGAATGGTGCAGCCTGCTTGACGGCAGGCTCTCTTTCTGCGATGAGCCGATGACGCAAGCTCATCAACGATGGCACCACCGCGAATACCACTATACCAGGCACCATCTTCCATGGCTGTCGTATTCTACACCCCCACATTTTCTCACGTACGCATGCTGCTCGACGAAATGCGAAACCTACAATCTTCGTTAACTTTTAATAGCTGTTGGCCTGAGATATGAGTATTTGCAGTGGCAGGGCAGCTGGAGCTTGCTTGGCAAACGGGCCTCGCAGTGAGTTGTATTTTAAGCGGTGACCTGTACGAGCAGGGCAACGCTAGCCGGTATTCATTTGCAGTGCGTCGTATGCAACATCCCTTGCTCATGGCCGCGGCCGACTTCATAAGCGAGACGGAGGTAACGTTCAGGTGGTGACTGGATGCAGGTTTTGTCCCACCCCCTCCGCAGGTCGCCGTCTTGTACAGTTGCACCTGTTGTTGTGGCTGGAAGCTGCGACTTTCTCGTTGACAGGGAGGAGCGGTGGATCTGATGGCAGCGGCAACGGCGTTCGAGTGGTGGTTTCTTTGCTGGCTCGCTGGCCAAGCAGGCAGCGGCGTGGGCCTTGGGTTCTGCTCGGTGTGGCATGGCAGTACGCTGCCTCAGGTCCCTGTGTGCTCTCTCTACTCGTCCCAGCTGCCGATGGGCGATGACGACATGATCATGGTGTTGTGGGGTGACCTCTCGGTCATCCCATGGCTCTTGTCTCCGGCGTCATATCATCGATGGGATACTTAGTCTTTGACTGCTACTAATTGCGTAGGCGCTGTGTGACAGCTGCAAGTTCACCGCTGCAAACCATGGCTGTGGTGCAGCTTCCTCATCGGTTTATTTCAGGTAAGGATCTCGGCTCCCTCCTCTCCTCTTGTGCTTTGTGTGTGACCCGGCGATCGAGCCGTGGTTGCTACAAAAAAAGGATTAAGGCAAGGTGATCCTCTATCGCCTATACTATTTAATATAGTGGCGGATATGTTGACGATCATGATTGAACGAGCTAAGACGGATGGCCAAATTGAAGGAGTAGTTCCACATCTTGTTGATGGGGGTTTATCTATTCTTCAATATGCAGACGATACAATCCTCTTTATGGAACATGACCTAGATAAAGCCGCGAATCTGAAATTGATACTCTCAGCATTCGAGCAATTATCGGAATTGAAAATTAATTTCCATAAGAGTGAATTGTTTTGCTTCGGTGAGGCTCAAGAAGCAGCTGCTCAATATGCCGATATTTTTGGCTGCGAGCAGGGTCAATTTCCAATTATGTACCTTGGAATACCAATACATTTTCGGAAACTGACTAATGCGGAATGGAGACACGTCGAAGAACGTCTACAAGCTAGGCTATCTAGTTGGAAAGGAAAATTGCTATCTTGGTGGAAGATTGGTTCTCATTAATTCGGTACTAACAAACATGGTACTGTATATGATTTCCTTCTTCCAAATACCTAGAGGAATCTTGCATAAATTGGATTATTACCGATCAAGATTCTTTTGGCAAGGAGATGGTGAGAAGAAGAAGTACAGACTGGCTAAATGGAATGTTGTTTGTCGCCCTAAAGATCAGGGAGGGCTTGGTATTCATGACCTTGATGTCAAGAACTCAGCCCTCCTAGGTAAATGGCTTTTTAAGCTGCTTACTGAAGATGGGATATGGCAAACATCCTTAAGAGAAAATACATTGGCACAAAGGTGGTATCACAGGTATATTGGAAACCTGGTGATTCCCACTTTTGGGCTGGACTGATGGCGACAAAGAAACATTTCTTTCGCTTCGGGGTATTTAATATTAAGGATGGCTCGGAGATTAGATTCTGGGAGGACAAATGGTTAGACAACACCACCTCCGGGATCGATATCCAGCCCTAACAATATTGTTCGTCATAAGGGAGATACCATTGCCACTGTAATGCAATGCTCTCCTCCGAATGTGACGTTCAGGCGAGACTTGTTTGGACCGAGACTAGCGTCTTGGAACTCCCTGGTGGCACGGTTGAGCTCAGTTCAACTCACACAGGGGCCCGATGAGTTTCGTTGGAATCTATGTGCGAATGGTAAATTCTCTGTGGATTCCATGTATAGGGCGTTAGTACATTCCGATGTGCCAGTTGATGTATGATAATAAAAAAAATATGGCAAATGAAGATACCACTTAAGATTAAAGTTTTTACGTGGTAATCTTCGTAGAGGTGTCATTCTAACAAAGGATAACCTTGTTAAACGAAATTGGCATGGAAGTACGAAGTGTATGTTTTGTCCACATGATGAGACAATAAAACACTTGTTCTTCGAGTATAGTTTCGCTCGTTCTATATGGTCAGCCATCCAAATAGCGTCTAATTATATCCACCCAAGTCTGTTGCCAATGTTTTTGGCAACTGGCTACATGGGATAGATAAAAAGCTTAGAACGGTTATTAGGGTGGGAGCGATTGCTGTTATATGGTCGCTTTGGCTTAGTAGAAATGACAAGGTTTTCAATGATAAAGATGTTTCTCATATGCAGGTACTCTACCGTTGCACAAATATTCTCCGTATGTGGTCCACCTTACAACGTGTGGGACATCGAGACCTCTTTACGGAGGCGTGTGCACGTCTGGAAGAGGTGTCGAGGGACATTTTTTCACAACATGGGTGGCCGCTTGATCGCCGGATTGGACCTCCATAGGCCGTCGAGATTGTCCATGACATGGCGTTTTACATTATTCTTGCTGATTGTAATTCGTCTATTGCTGCACAACTTTTTTTCTTTGTCCGTTGGATTGCGGCTGTGTGCATTTTTGATGCAGAGGCCGGGTGTAATACTTAAACTTTTGAGTAATAAAGCCCTTTATCTAAAAAAAAAATGTGATGCCGGCCATCGTGCCGTGGTAACTGGCCACAAAAATTTAGTGATTAGGCTGATTTTCTCTGTTCATGATACCCTATGAGCTAACAATTTTCAGAGGATTAGTTCATGGTGTTACGACATAACCCAGATCTTTGATATGTTTGGTTCTGAAAGAGCAGAGACACGGCTACAATTTAATTGGTTTTTGTCATCTGCTTCCCTACTGGTATTTATCTGACATAAATTGGATCAAGATTTCATTTTATATTTTTTGTTCAGAGTTTACTCTTGTTTGTTCCTACGATTGGTGAAGTTGAGCCTGCTTGTGGCTGTACACAAGGTCGTGGTGATGATAGCCATCAAGATGGAGATGAAGGACGATTACAACATCCTAGACAAATTGCTGGTAAATATTTTTTTACTTGTTGGTAAATTATGCGTTTGGAGGTTTGGTAAATCATCCGACACAATATTTTGTTGCAGGTGGACAAGCAAATATACTGTGCGTATTCAGAAACTATAGGCACTCAAGGTTACTGAATGTTTTTCTTTTCAGAAACTATAAGCACTGTAAAGCTTGTCGAAAAGGTTTCTAGAGCCCCGCTAGGTGCTGCAAGGAGTAACAAAGAGGGAAAAGATATCTAAGACCTGATAGAACAGGTTCTTATAGTAAGTTAGCTTCTATCTAACTTTTCGTGAATTGGAGTTTATTTCTTCCTTTAGAGTAGTTGATCATTTATGGGACTGTCTACATTAGAAAATAGAATTATAGTGCGCTGAATAAAATGCTATACTAATCTCGAACCTTTCTTTGGCATCCCAATCTCTGGTTGGAGACTTTTTTTCTGTCGCTATTAGAAAACAATAGATGCTATCTCAAACTTCGACAATTGCAGGGTTGCTTGGCTCTGAATGCTTTTGGACTGTTAGAGATGGCATCAGTGCTATAGTATGTCACGAAGATCTCGACCTACTCGAAGGGTATGCTTTTGGCCTGAACAAGAATGCTCACATCATTGCTAGTTAGGTCTCAAGTCCTTGTAGCTCCACACTTTTGCTTGAGATCCAA
>CAMZMU010000111.1:1503601-1648120 GCA_947311845.1 Poa pratensis
AGTGGTGGTGAAGGCTTTGCCTACCGGGCGGCCCAGATAGCTGACGACCAAGGAAGGCGGATGCCGGCAAGGAGGAGGCCCAAGACTGAAGCCCATGAAGCCACCAAGACCAAGACGGAAGGCGGCATACTTGCCGGCTAGGTTTAGGACTCCGTATACTTGCTGGATACGTAATCACCTTGTAACCCTAGGTCCAGCCGCCTATATAAGCTGGACCTCGGGACGCCTTTAGGGCACATCTCATACACCAACTCATTGTAACCTGTTCACGGCGATATTGCCTTATAGTGAGTTATAGCAGCACGTAGGGCACCGCCACCGCCGTGGTGCCTGAAGCTGGGTAAACCGCCGTGTACAATCCCGACCTTGACGACGTCCACCTTCTTGCCCTACGTTCACCCTCGGCTAGCAGGACCCCGTCTCCTATCCAAGATGCCGATACGACGACAGTTGGCGCCCACCGTGGGGCCTAAGGCGTCAGGCGTCACGTTCCAGGCGGGAACTCTTGGCGGCATCGGCGAAACAATCGCCGTCGGCCGCGCTGTTCGCTACGGCGACAACCACTACATCAGCTGCGACGAGTCCTACATCCCCGCAGACGACTACATTGTCGGATGCGGAGTTGTGCCGTTTGGCGGCGTCGATGTGTTCATCGGCTACACTTCTGAGGCGTATGGGTTGCCGCGAATTTATTCGCCATCCCACCCGCCCTACAATCAAGACGGATCTGAGTTTGCCTCCTCTGAGGAGTCCGCAGATTCAGATCTACACTTTGTCGGCATGACGGGACTGGGATCAGACTCCCAGCCCAACAGTCAAGATCCCGAATCTATTCTTCCTGCACTCCAGGATGATGCGATGTCGGATGCCGGATCCAGATCTACCGTTCACGTCAACGTAGATTCTGATTCCGAAGAAGATTCTGCCAGCATGTTGAGCAACGGGTCAAGCAGTGTTTTGTTACACCTGATCCTCCGCCATCTGAGGCGGCTACGGGCTCTTCCGTCAACATGCAGCAGGTTTTTGTGGCGGATGTCACCGGTGCAGCCTCAGAGAAGGCGGCAACTGACGCCGCCAACCTGGGGACCCCGGCAACCGATCCACAGTTTCCAGAGCCTCCTGGGGCTCCAAAGAAGAAAATTCTGGAGAAGGGCGAGCCCAGCAAGATAGGAAGCATGGCGGCTCTGGCGGAAGTTCTTCACACGCCGGTAAACGACAAAACCAATCCGGCTGATTTGGAGAAACTTCGGAACACCTTGGTGGAGCAAACTGAGTACCTCAAAAGCAAGCAAGCAGAGGTCCAGAGCCTCCTCGACGAAGCCAAGGAGGAAAACGCCAAGATAACGCCAAGTGCGACCCCAAGCGCAATCTTTTCACCACCCCATTGCCCAAGCCGGCAGGACAAGTGGCGGAGAAAAGGTAGGAAAGGCAGGGATCATGACACCTTCAAATCCCCTGCCCAAAAGCTTGGTTTCGAGTGGGCTACAGCGCCGCAGCGTAAGGACAAGAACGGGGACGTCATCCTCGCAACCCTGTCCTCAACACTGCAGCCGCCTTGGACATCCTCAACAATGATGACTATGACAAGGACGAGAAGATCTACTACGCATCGATCCTTGCTCACAAAGCTCTAGAGCAGCAGGCCCGTGCTGATTCTCGCGCCGACATGGCGGACGCAAGGGGAGGAAAGTTGGAATCAAAATCCAACGCTTGCAAAGCTGCGGCCGGTGGCAACCCGAAGATCCGTCCGGCTCCAGTAGCCACGGAAAAGGGAAGGACAAGGAGAAAGACCCACGCAAATCACCACCTCCCAAAGGCAGCGTGACGAGGCATCCAGGACCGGCAACAGGCGCAAGGCCTCACCTCCTCCGCCTAGGCGGGATGAAGGCGGAAGCAGGGGCAGCAAGCAGCCGCCAAGGAGTGGCGGCAACCGCGACGCGCCCCGCCGCCAAGAAGAAGCAGGGACCGCACACAGTCCCCACCACCAGTGCCCAGGCACGAAGGCGGAAGCCGGGGACACAACAACGAGCCTAGGCACAGCCGGGCAGCGCAGGACGAGCCCATGCGATAGATCTGGCAAACAGCTCAGTCCGCAAGACGCGAGACATCGTCTCAATGACATCAAGGCTGGAAAGCAAGATGCCTATCTAGGACCTGAGTGCTTTGGCCCAGCCATCCGCAACGTTCAAGTACCCAGAGACATGACATCAGTGTCAAAAACTCATCAAAGGTACAATGGAGCGGACAAGCCAAACTCATGGTTGTCGGACTACGCGCTGGCAGTTGAATTGCGGAGGCAATGGCCTCGTCGCGCACGCTTCCTTCCCCTCATGCTGGAGGGGACAGCCCGAAGCTGGATCGAAAACTTGCCGGAGAAAAGCATTCATAGTTGGCATGACATGGAAAAGGTGTTCACGCAGCACTTCCAAGGCACGTACAAGCGACCCAATACATACACAGATTTGGTTCGTTGCGTGCAAAAGCCAGATGAAACAGCTACAAGCTTCTTGGCAAGGTGGATTCAAACAAAGGCAAGCTGCGAGAACGTAGACGACAATCAAGCAATCCATGCCTTCACCACAGGCCTCCTGAAGGGCTCAAGTCTCAGACATAAGCTCGTACGCATGCAAGTCAAGGATCTCGGAGTCATGCTCGAAGTAGCAGCCATGTACGCACAGGCGGATGATGATGCACGCGATGGAGATGGCGCACATGATATGGCGCCAAACAGGCGAGCAAGTCACAAACGCAAGGCTCCCCAGGATGACAAAGCCGGACCATCAAACGAGGTCGCCGCCGCCTTCGAAGGCAAAGGCGGCAACCGCAAGTGGAAAGGAAAGGGTAAAGATGGCGGCTCCAGCAAGCAGCGCCTGACGTACGATCAGGCGAAAGCCTTGCCCTGCCCAATCCACGCGTCCTTAGGCAAAGTAACCACACATTAGGGGAATGCCGGTTCATGGAGGACTTCAAGAAGGACCCCGAGGTTGGCTGGAAATCAAAAAAGAGCAAAAAGGCTGAGAAGACAAAGAAGGAAGACGATGATGGGGCATGTCCATGTCGAGGATGAGGAACCCAAGCTGATGCGCAAAGAAAGGAAATATCCCAAGGTACATGGCCAATTGGTGTGCTTCCTGGGCACTCCTTCGGCAAAAGAAGAAAAGGCGGAGATGCGCGAGCTAAACGCCACAGTACCAGACGTTCCCCAGTATCTAGACTGGTCAGAGGAGCCAATAACTTGGGATAGAGATGATCATCCAGATCACGTTCCTCACCCCGGCAAATACGCCCTTGTCGTCGACCCAATTGTCGATAACTTCAGGCTCACCAAGGTGTTGATGGATGGCGGCAGCAGCCTCAACATCATCTACGCGGACACTCTGAAGCGCATGAACTTGTCGGAAAGCCAGCTTGACTATAGCAAAGTCAAGTTTCATGGCATTGTTCCGGGAAAGCAAGCCAAGTCAATGGGAAGCATCAGATTGGAGGTTACTTTTGGGCCTGAGACAAACTACCGCTCGGAGTATCTCAGGTTCGAAGTAGTCCCCTTCAAAAGTGCCTACCACGCCATTTTTGGACGGCCAGCTTTCGCCAAATTCATGGCTCGCCGTGTTACATATACAGCAAGCTGAAGATGCCGGGACCCAATGGTACAATTACCATCAGTGGCAACTTCAAGAAAGCAAAGGAGTGTGAGCGTGGCAACGCCGCCTTCGCTGAGGCAGTCCTCCACGCAGAGGAGTTAGCCATGTTGAAGAAAGAGCTCGATACGTCGCAGTTGCCGGAGCATGTAAAGACCGCTGAGCAAAAGAACACTTTCAAGGCGTCCGAAGACACAAAGAAGGCGGATCTGGTCCCAGGTGACAGCTCCAAGCAAGTCACCATAGGGGCTGGCTTGGACGACAAATAGGAAAGCGCGCTCGTCAGGTTCCTCCGTGAGAATCAGGACATCTTTGCATGGTCATCAGCGACATGCCAGGTGTCCCGAGGGAACTTGCCGAGCACTCTCTTAACGTCTACGAAGGAGCCAAACCAGTGAAGCAAGGAATAAGGCGCTACGGTGAGAAGAAGCGGACAGCAATAGGGAAGGAGATCATCAAGTTGCAAGAAGCCAAGTTCATTAGGGAGGTAGTACACACTGATTGGTTGGCAAATCCTGTAATGGTTCCAAAACCTAATAAGGAAATGAGAATGTGCATTGATTATACCGGTTTGAACAAGTGCTGTCCTAAGGACCACTTTGCTTTGCCTCGTATAGATCAGGTCATAGACTCCACAGCCGGCTCCGAGCTGCTGTGCTTTTTGGATGCGTACTCCGGGTACCACCAAATCAAAATGCGAGAATCCGACCAAATCAAAACAGCGTTCACTACGCCCTATGGGACCTTCTGCTACATCACGATGCCCTTCGGTCTAAAAAATGCCGGCGCAACGTATCAGCGGTGTATGCAAAGATGCCTTCACGAGCAAATTGGCCGCAATGTTCACGTCTATGTTGACGACATTGCCGTCATGTCAAGAAAGAAGGCAGATTTGCTTGACGATTTGAGAGAAACCTTTGATAGCCTCCGGGTATAGGATGAACTCAACCCGAAAAAATGCGTCTTCGGGGTTCCTGCCGGCAAATTGCTTGGCTTTATCGTTTCCGAACGAGGGATAGAAGTGAATCCAGAAAAAATCAAAGCGATCCTCAACATATCCAGGCCCAAGGACCTGAAGGACGTGCAGCGACTTGCCGGCTCGGCGGCTGCCGTCAGTCGTTTCATTAGCCGTCTTGGTGAGAAGGCACTGCCTCTCTACCGGCTTCTGAAGAAATCCGACAACTTCGAGTGGACAGACGAAGCAGACGCCGCCTTGCAGCAACTCAAGGACGCGTTAACGTCTGCTCCAATTTTGGCAGCTCCTCGTTCGCAGGAACCAATGCTGCTCTATATGCGCAACTAACTTGGTTGTTAGCGTGGTACTGGTTGTGGAACGCAAGACGGAAATTCAGACTTGCCGGAACAACGTCCGGTTTACTTCATCAGTGAAGTATTTTCCGCCTCAAAACAGCGTTATCCGCATTACCAGAAGCTGGTCTACGGTGTTTTCTACGCCGCCAGGAAGTTAAGGCACTATTTCCAGGAACATTCAATAACGTGGTGAGCAAGGCACCTCTGGGGGATATCATCAATAATACAGATGCAACAGGCCGCGTTGCCAAATGGGGCATTGAACTTGCCGCCTTCGACATCTGTATAACCCAGAACGGCCATTAAGTCTCAAGCCTTAGCAGATTTGTAGCTGATTGGACGGAGGCCATGGACGAAGTACCTCTCCCTGAAGATGCATACTGGATCATGCACTTTGATGGATCAAAAATGCTTCAGGGCTCGGGGGCTGGCATTGTTTTAAGAAACCCTCAAGGAGACAAGCTTAGTTATGTGTTACAAATTCACTTCAAGGCAACTAATAATGTTGCTGAATACGAAGCTCTCCTTCATGGTTTACACATTGCCAAGGAACTTGGCGTCCAGCGTGTCCTCTGCTACGGAGATTCAGACTTGGTGGCGCAACAGATACGTGGTACTTGGGACACAAAGAGCGAGACAATGGCGGCATATCGAGCTACCGTTGACGAATTCGCCAAGTGTTTTCTAGGCTACGAGGTCCGCCACATCCCAAGAGCTCAAAATGAGGCGGCAGATACACTTGCCAGAATGGGTCTGAACGCAAAAAGGTACCAAAAGATGTTTTCCTGGAACACCTACACAAGCCGTCAATTAAAGGAGCAGACCTCCTTGACCCAATCGGCAGAACCAGTTGAATGCTAGCTATGCCGTCTACTTGGTAAAGCCGGATTGGACGACGCCATATTTGGACTTCCTGATCAATCAGGAGTTACCGGATGATGAGGTTTTGAAAAGGCAAATAATAAGAAGAGCCAAGGCATTTACAATAATCAAAGGCGAATTGTACAAGCGTAGCACCACTGGTGTTTACCAACGCTGCATTTCGCCCGAAGAAGGCAGAGAACTGTTGGATGAGATACATGCCGGCGTATGTGGACATCATGCTTTCACGCGCCCTTGTTTCAAAAGCCTTCCGACAAGGTTTCTATTGGTTGACAGCCAAGCAAGATGCAGAAGACATTGTTAAAAGATGCAGGGGCTGCCAACTTTATGCCAGACAATCACAATGCCGGCTCAAGAGCTTAAAACAATACCCATCACATGGCCTTTCGCAGTCTGGGGCTTGGACATGGTTGGTCCGTTTAAAACGGCCTGGTGGCTACACACATTTACTTGTGGCTGTAGACAAGTTCACCAAATGGGTTGAAGCTAAGCCTATCAAAAAGCTAGACGGCGCCACAGCCGCAAACTTTCTGTGGGGAATAATCTCTCGGTTCGGGGTGCCTCATAGCATTATCACCGACAATGGCACTAACTTGTCGCAAGGCGAAGTCGAGGAATACTGTTATAAGCATGGTATCCGCCTAGATCTAGCCTCAGTAGCGCATCCGCAGGCAAACGGTCAAGTAGAGCGTACAAATGGTTTAGTCTACAAGGAATCAAACCACGTCTCGAAGTACCATTGCACAGAGCGGCTGGGGCTTGGGTGGATGAATTGCAGTCTGTCCTTTGGAGTTTACGCACAACTCCAAACAGATCAACCAAGTTTACTCCTTTCTTCTTAGTCTATGGCGCAGAAGCAGTGTTGCCAACCGACATGATGTACGATTCTCCCAGAATTCAAGCCTACGTCCAGGAAGACGCAGAAGATGCAAGACAGGATGGCCTTGACCTACTTGATGAAGAACGAGATGTGCCCTTGCACGATCCGCCATCTATCAGCAAAGTTTGAGGCGTTATCACAGCAGAAGGGTGAGGCAACGAAGTTTTAGAGTTGGTGACCTGGTTCTCCGCCTAATCCAAGATAGAAGGGCTTGCATAAGTTATCCCCGCCTTGGGAAGGACCTTTTGTGGTCAGTAAGGTGTTGCTCAATGGTTCTTATTACTTGGTCGACGCACGAGACGGATACAAGAAGAAGCGAGGTCGCAAGCGCAAAAGGAAGGTTGACGACAAGTACGAAGAAACCAAGCGACCCTGGAACATTGAGCAGCTACGTCCTTTTTACACTTAGCAATTTCCACATTGTAATAAGTACTATATGATTATGAAATAAAAGTCTGTGGTTTGCTCATTCAGTTTTGGGATCATGCCATCTTTTGTCTTTTCTCGCAATCATATATCTGTTGTCATAAAAGTTACCAAACAAAATAAGTTTTGCTCCGTGCTAAGGTCCAAACTTTTTGACATTTGCCGTCTGCCGGCTAAAAACGCAAACAATCTTTGCACCGCCTAATATGCTTATCTGTCTGTTTGTGTGTGGGTCGCCTAGTAGTATGTCGTTGGCACCAACATGCTGGCTTTGGTCTCTGAGTCTAAATTAGTTGGTATTGCACCTGGTTGGCTCAGCTAAAGTAACTAAGATGAGGTTCCGCCAACATATGAAAAAGCTAAACATGCAGGCGAGATACATATTAAGGCGGGCCACTTAAATAAGCCTACCGCCAAGTGTAGCATAAAAGTTGGCCCATAAATATTTACAACCCAAAATAAAGTTTTATGCGTTAACAGATTAACGCAGTGTTTTGTGCTGCCTTTGCAGGAGGGAGTCTAAGGGATTGCCGCTTGGTAGAGCGTGCTGGTGGAGGATCCTGGGGGCTGACGGCATTCTTGGGGCTGGCTCCGCCATCCTTGGGGCTGCGCTTGTCGGCTCCGGCTTCGCCTTCTTCGCCTCGGAAGCTTCAGGATCCGCCAAGGAGGGATCGGCTACGGCAACATGCGGGTCCGGGTGTTCCTTGTAGAACTTGCGGATGTCAACCATGTTGGCAACCCGGGTCGCATAGCCGCGAACAGACGCAGCCGTTCCTGCATCACGATGGCTTGGTTGTTTTCGTCTTCGGTGGGGAAGTACTCGGTGACTTGATGAATATCAGCCTCCGGGTCACGCCGCCGTCATTGCCAATGCCAACTTGGCGCGCCTCGTGCTGCTGAGCGTAGCTGCTGTCGTGTTCGGCTGCGCCTTCTCCAGCAGGTCCGGCAGAGCATCGAAGATGACGGGATCGCCGTCTTCCCCAGGGTAGAACTTGGCGGCAAATGCTTTGCCTGCGCCGACAATCTGGTTGACGATTTCGCCAACTTTCAAGATCGGGCAAGGCGCGGCGTGTAGCCAGGTCATCTCCCAAGCTAGCCGGCACTGCACAAACACAAAGTTACACACTGCAGCTTCAAGTTCAAGAGCAAGGTGACAAATGAAGGATTGGAGACATACCCAAGACATGGTCGTGGATGGCGTTGACCTCATCCAGATGGTTTCTTCAAGCGTTTTAGCTAGGACCGCCTTGACAGTTGGTCCTGCTGCTCCTTGGCGTTCTTGTTCACCTGGTCAAGGTTGTTGCTCATGGCCTCAAGTTGTCCAGTCAACTTGCTAACTTCGGCAGCATGGGCCAACGCACGCTCATCCACTCCTTGGCGTGATCCGCCTTCAGCTTGGTCACCAGCCCGGCAAGATCTGCAGCTTCGTTCATCAAAGCTTGCATGTCAGTGGAGTTCTTGAGAATATCTTGCGCAGTGTTTAGTAATTCTACAAATAAAAAGAAAAGACGACTAAAATACTTGTCGGAAAAGGAAAAGAAGTCGGACGAAAAGAAGGCAAAGAAAGCTTTGTCACCTTCATCTTCTTGCGAGCTTCTTCCAAGCTCGCAATTTGGGCGTTCCTTCACTCCACGTCCTGCTGCAGTTGCTGGCATTCCTTTGTTTTCTTCTCTTGAGCACGAAATAGCTCAAGATTGGAAGCAAGAACGGCCTGCATGCACGAAAACAACATTATGGTTAGCACTATTTAGTCAACGAGACCACTTTGCCGGCTAAATTTTTCAGCCGCCAAAGTGCTCGGGGGCTGGGACCATAGGCTATTTTACCTCAAGTTGTCCGTGCAGGGTGTCGTGGAGTTCGTCCATGTGCGCGTACCAGTTACGGGTGCCGTCACGCATGGTCTTCAGTGTTTGCCGGGGGTCTTGCAACCCTTTGCCAGATTGGGACCAGGATGGGAGGATGATCCGCCATGTTCGGCCGCCATCTGGTCATCCATCTCCTGCTTCATGGCAATAAATCGAGCGGCATCACTAGCCGAAGCTTCAGCCGTCTTGGAAAAAGTGTATCCGGCAACTGATTTCTTGCCCGCCATCTTCTCCGTAGCCGCCTCTGCGGTACCGCAGCTGTGTACGTTCCCTGGCATACAACCACGGGAACGCCAACTGTGGGCGTTGTCGGCGCAGCGGCTGGGAGAGCGTGGTGGCTTGCCCCTGCCGGCAGCAATCTTCAAGTTGGAGCGGAGCTTGGGCATGGCAGGCTTGCCCTGTAAGCAGAAACATGCAAGTTTGTCAGCACAAACATATAAATAGCTAAGTCAGGGAAAGCCAAAGTTTGCTACCGCTTGAAGGGGACATTCCCCACGGTCTCATCCTCTGCATCGACAGAGGTGGCCGCCTTCTTCCTCTTCTCCAAATCCTTGGTGGAGGAGCTCAGCTTGCGCTTCTTCGATTTGCTGGCACCGGTGTCGTACCAGTTTGGAGCCAATCTTCCTCCCAAGGTTTGCAGCTGAAAAGGAAACAAGACAATATTAATTCCAGTACCTAGTGGGCAAGGATGTTAGTAAATAACAAAGTAGCTTTGACTTACCGCTGGGGCTGGGTTGTCATGGGTGAACATGGCGACGCCTTCAGCCGCCTTCACCGACAGAGGCTTGATAAGCTCTCTGAGCCGGTATTCTCTAAGGCATCCTGGTCAAGGGTGCTGTTGCCGGCGTCATCCGCCTTGTACTCACATCTTCAGTGGGCGATGGCGGAGTGGCATTATTTCCTCGACACCCAGCAGATGACGGTGTCAACTCCGTCAAGTCGTGGAGCCAACATCGTCTTCGTCAAGAACTCGATCCGCCTGACGGCATTCGAAGTTCCGCCGCAAGCTGCTGAGCGGCACCTTTGCGTCCAACAGGCCTTGTGGGTTGGCGGACCGTTGACAAAGGCGGCATCCCTTGTGTGCTGCCAGGTGTCGGGATGTCCTTGCAGTAGAAGAAAGTGCTGGTCCAGTGCTTCACCGACTCGATGTATGGTATCTTTGGGTACCAGTCGGGTTGGCGGCAGTTGAACGTGACACTACCGCAGGTTGCTAGGTGGCCCTGGTATGGTTTGCCGGCGGCACAGGAAGCAGTACTTGAATAGCTCTATGGACGCAGCTATGCCTAAGTACCCTTCGCACAAAGCCTGGAAGCCGGCTAGCACTAGAATACTATTGGGCGCTATGTTGTGCGGCTGCAGCCCATAAAAACTAAGCACCGCCAAGAAGAAGGCGGAAAGCGGCAGAGACATACCGCGAAGGCTGTGCGAGCCAACATGACGCTCGCCGTCTTGGGGGTCAGGCACCGCCTCGTCCTGGAACTCCAGGAGCATTCAGTCTTTGGCGGAATGTATCCGCCTTCCTCCAGCTCCTTCAGTAGGCTGACGTCATAACTGACGGCAGCCAGTACCTGGAACCCAGGTCTCCAGCCTCTTCCTCTTCCTCGGCGTCGTCATCATCGTCGGCGGCAGATTCCGCCGCGGCCTCAGAGCTGGTCGCCGCGAGGGATGGGAGGGGAAAGGTTGGAGCGCGGGGTTGCAGGCGCCGCCGGAGCTGGGGAAGAAGTAGAAACCCCGCCCGTGGCCACGGTGGCCACGGGAGAGGTCATCGATGCGCCTACGGGCACCGCCGCCGCCGCTGGGACAGATCCAGATCCGGCGGGGGTCGCAGAAGCCGCAGCCAGTGCCGCCGTCGCCGCCGCATCCTGCTGAGTGCTCGCCATTTGGGGGAGAAGGTTCCGCTCGTGCTCGCCGGAGTTGAGTACAGGGAGGAGATGAGCTCGGGAAGGTGAGGAGGCCACGGTGGGTGCGAATGAAGAAGAAGGTGTGCATCGATGTGCCCTTTGGGTATTTATCCCCCGCGCCAAGATTCGTGCCGAGATTGGGGGGACGCGAGATTTTCCGCCACGCGCCCACGATTTGCACGTCGTGGCAACGGTGTCTGCGGCCCTCGTCCCGATTTCTGTGTGTAGTGGAGAAACCATCATGACGCATGCCCAAGTCCAAACTGTCGTGGACTGCATGGCGTCTTCGTCAACATTTGACAGGTCCAGTCAATTGACAAGACTGGTGCCAGGAAGATTCCTGACAATGGTTAGGCCGTCTTTCCCATGATGGTGGCAAATTGTCCGACTACTTTTAGGCGGACCGCCGCTTACTTTCAACTTTGGAATGCCTCAAGCTCTTCAGACGCTTACAAGACGAGGCGAACGTTGCCGACAAAGAAGACGGCGCCTGAAGAACTCGAACCCTCCCAGGGGCTAATGTTGGGGATATACCTACTAGGGGTATCACCAGCATGGATCAATCCGGCTAGTCCAGGGTGGCCCGCAGTGGTGGTGAAGGCTTTGCCTACCGGGCGGCCCAGATAGCTGACGACCAAGGAAGGCGGATGCCGGAAAGGAGGAGGCCCAAGACTGAAGCCCACGAAGCCACCAAGACCCAGATGGAAGGCGGCATACTTGCCGGCTAGGTTTAGGACTCCGTATACTTGCTGGATACGTAATCACCTTGTAACCCTAGGTCCAGCCGCCTATATAAGCTGGACCCCGGGACGCCTTTAGGCACGATACTCATACATCCAACCCATTGTAACCTGTTCACGGCGATATTGCCTTATAGTGAGTTATAGCAGCACGTAGGGCACCGCCACCGTCGTGGTGCCTGAAGCTGGGTAAAACCGCCGTGTACAATCCCGACCTTGACGACGTCCACCTTCTTGCCCTACGTTCACCCTCGGCTAGCAGGACCCCGTCTCCTATCCAAGATGCCGATACGACGACATTGCCCTAGCCACACGGGCTCCGGTCAAATTCCTCGCCGTGAGCACACCCGCCCCCGATTCCAGCCACATACCACCCTCCTAGACCACCATGATCACGCCCCCGTGCTCTCCTGGGTAATTGGTGGCCGGAGCCTTCGTGTTCATCCTCGACCGACCCTGTTGCAGCGGGAGCCGACGCTCCGCCCCTGCGTGACCTCGCCATCATCCGTGAGTGCATAGACTGGCTGCACCACACCTCCGGGCCGCGCTGCTTCCTCTCCTCCACCTCCCCGTCGCCCTAGCCGCCGGGAAACACCGCCGGTGTGTTCGCCGGAGATGGCCACCCTGTTCCCCTCTTTCCCACGTGTGGATAACGGTTCAAAACAGTAGCCTATGACAGATGGGTCCCGCTGGTCAGGATTTTATTAATTAAACCGAAACGTTTTTCTGTTTTACTTTTTGTTTGAAATTAGGCAGAATTTAAACCCAACTTTGGAGGGCAATAACTCCCTAAAAAATAATCAGAAAATATGAATCTTTTTTTGACAGCTTTGTTTTTAAAATATCTGTCCATTGGCACCAAAATGAGTTTATTTGGAGTTTATTTGCTTGGTAATTTATTCAATGGCTTAGGAGGGTTTTTGATGCATATATTTATTCCTTTGATAGATTTAAACCTCTCCAAAGAAGTTGAAGTTGATCCTGAACCCTACCCCACTGCTGAAGGCAAGCCATTAACCCAATCTCAAGCCTGGTCGAATTTTTAGGAGTTGCTTGATTGCTTAAGTTGGTTGTTATTGCATCTCACATGCCATGTTGCATTGAAAATTGGTGCATTACTATAAAATTATTTATCTTCAGTATACTGCGCATCACTCCCCATTATCGAGACGATGGGCTGGAGGAACAGCCACAGTCAAAGGAATGGAGGAACGATGCAACTGTGCTAACTTTTGTAGTCAACGCGAGATGGCGCTGGTCGGAGGTATCTCCGCCACAATCGTCCGATTGACGCTAACAACTGTGCTAACTCTTGTAGTCAACACGGGATGGCGCTGGTCGGAGGTATCTCCGCCATAGTCGTCCGTTTGACGCTAACCAACTGTGCTATTTTTGGACATTGACTCGTGGTGGCGCCACAGCCGCCCGGTCAATACTATCTAATTACTGCTTGGATTATTATGTGAATGTCATTTGTTGCTTGACTCATGTTAGTGGCAGGAATTAAAATTGACTAAAAAGATAACCACCTCCCTCGACTAGATTGTGTCACATAGTGCCACTCACCAAACACAACCAGCACAACCATGCGTCGTTCATATGGACGGACCATGGCCGAGTATTCTATCAAGCCTCCTTTGACGCCACCCTTTTGGCAAGTCTAGTCGGTTACCTTTGTGGTCAGGGCTAGTCTTGCGAAAGATTCAAGAGCTAGGCGTCGCTCATCTGTTGGGGCGTGCCGGATTCACTTCGTCATAAGACTTGGTCCATAGGGCGTGTCGGTGGCTACACAGGGAGTGTCTAGGTAGGGTAAGCGGATGTGGAAGTGTGGGTTTGTACTGTTCGCTGTGAACGGTTTTAGTACTTCTGTACCGGTGGTACAAGCCTAGACTTCAACGTGTGAATAAAATTTGCAACCTCTCGAGAGTGTAAATCTGGAATCTAACCTTGTCCCTAGGATATGGGACAATGTTTGGGTCAAGTCACGCTATGAGTCAGTCCGGTCGAACATGGAGAAATAATTAATATGAAACCCAACGATCATGAGGAGGCTTGAGAGCCGAGAACAAAGCCAGAGTTGGCTAGAGGCTTGAGGGCCTAGAACACAAGCCAGAGTTGGCTAGAGGCTTGAGAGCCTAGTTGTGGGTATAAACAATGGTGTGAGAAATGAGAACTCATTTATAGAATACGAATCGCCCCTATAGAGGTAAGTAGGTAAGTTAAGTCCAACCGTTAAGATTGGACCGCACTTTGCATACCCAAACTTATGACCTGCTACTTTCCGAACTTATGCCATGCCATATAGATAGACCATGTTTGATTTTCGGCTAATGTCTTACGAGTGCATTCTATGTACTCACCTGGCTTTTCATGTGGCCAGACCCCGCTGCCCCGTCGCCGAGTACCTGCTGTACGAGAACTAGGATCAGTACCCCAGGCAGAACCCTGTGGAATAAGGCCCGTCGTTGCCACGCTACTACCTACGTACCCGCTGCCATCTCTGATAGAGGCTGGATGTTACAAAAATAATGTACATACTGTTGTGTGCGCCTGTTGCGCGATCGCTGGAGCCTCTGTAACAATGTACCCATCTGAACTCGGAGCCATATATGTATTTGGTTATGTCTTTGTTTATCAAGTTGTCATATATCCAGTGTTTCTGGGACTGGTATATGGGGTAGCTCGATCATTTGGATCGGGGTGCCACAGAGCTTGGTATCAGAGCCTAACTGCCTGTAGGATACCCCTAGTTCCACGGACGACTTAGGATAGAACTTGTTGTGTTGCCTGCTTCTTAACGTTTTCTCTACTTGTTTGTGCTTTTAAACTTCAACGCTCACCTTTTTGGCTTCTGTCCCTGGTACAGATGGCGCCACAGTTTTTCGCAGAGACCACCGCCGCGCACGTTCCCGGCTTTCCGCAGTTCCTCAGTGAGATTTGGGATCACCTCTACCCGGGCTCAGCTCCCCCGACCTACCGCATGTTCTACAACCGTCCCGACGGGGGCGCCTATGAGTTCACCGCCACCGTCCACTTGCGCCCACAGCCGGTGGCCGATGGAATCTTCCACGCTATCACTTCCGGTGTCGCTGTTCAGGCGACCCGATCCATACAGGAGGCTGCAGGAGATGCCATCGTCTTTCTTCGCACGTACGACCCAGTCATGAGGCAGTGCACCCATTACGTCTACTTTTCGAGGTTGGATTTAGACAACGTGGACATTCTTTTTCCCAACCCAGGTGACCCCAGCTCAGCCCTCACCTCCCTCCTTCAGTACACCACCCTCCTCCACCAGTATCTCCACATCACCCTCGCCCAGTTTGCCTCGCTTCACGCCAACGTGGCCATGGCCGAGATGACACGGGCATCTAGAGCTAGTTCTTCTCGCCACCCACCTCAGCTCCCCACCTTTACCCATAGCTCCCTCGACCGGATCAGGAGGGGACTCGCCCCACTCCTGCACCCCACGTTCCACCGCCACCTTTCCGCACTTGTAACAGCGCCGCTCGCTACTTCTCACGTTTCACCCCTGTTCGTACCACCGGGGCACGAACTCATCGTCGTCACGTCCGTGCCGACACACCCCTCGCTCTGGAGACTCCCGAGGAGACCGCACTTCGCCCTACTACAGCCCCGCGGGGGAGGACATCGACACCATCCTCCAGCGACACCCCTCGAGATGGAGTTCTAGACGCTCGGAGACTACGTCGCTTAGTGTATCTTACCTTTCCGCCGTATCGCACGCTCATATAATGTAGTGGTAGAATTGTATCTTGTATCATGTACCTTGTATCATATATCTTGTATCTTTTACCTTGCATCTCGTGTAACGTAGCAAGTAACTAGAATCTTGTAACCCAACCAGCCATTGTATATCACCATGCTTTGTTGTCTTTGCAAGCATCGTTTTCATTTGGTTTTCTTGGATGTTACACTTTTCCCCTATGGATGCTCATGGTACACGTCACCACATTCAACCATCCAGGATGAGGCCCAATAGCGGTGCAAGTGGCAGCCAAGGGACCCCGGTTCGTCGTTCTGCATGACAAGCTGGCGAGGATCCCGCACCCCCACAATCACCTCCTCCACCACCAACTCAGGAACCGAGCCCAAGTCAGTTCATGATGATGATGGATGAGCGTCACAACCAGCACCTAACTCAGATCATGAGAGAGTTTGGCACGTACATGCAAGCCCAAAGTGCCCCACGCACAGGCCACTCCAAGCTGCAGGATTTCCAGCGTACTCAACCACCAAAGTTCTCGTTTGCTGACGACCCGCTTGAGGCTGACGATTGGCTCTGTACTATGGAAAAGAAACTGGAGCTCGCTCGCGTGGACGAGCAGGACAAGGTGCTCTTCGCCACCCACTACCTTGAAGGCCCTGCCAACGTTTGGTGGGACAATCAAAAGGACGCGAGGGGCAATGGACCCACTGCCACTTGGGCAGGATTCCAGGAAGCCTTCCGCAAGGCCCACATACCCTCAAGCCTTATAAAGATGAAGCATCAGGAATTTCTGGCACTTACTCAGGGCAGCAAATCCATCAGTGAATATCTGACCAAGTTCAACAACCTTGCTCGCTACGCACCCGAGGACACCAACACAGAGGAAAAAAAGAAAGACAGGTTCCTTCATGGGATGCATCAGGCCATAAAGACTCAACTCAGTGTTCTACAGTTTCCAGATTTCCAGTCCATGAAAAAACGCTGCACTAATCTCAGAAAAGGAGCACCACACCATTTATGAATCTCACAAGCAGAAGTTCGAGCCACGTAAGGGCCAGCAAGAAGGAGCTACTTCCAAGCCACGTACCTGGCAGCCCAACAACCAGGCCCCAACCCATCAGGCCACTTGGAATCAACCCAGGAAGGATGGTTATCCCCGTGAAGGATTCTACCACAAGCGTCCCCTAATGGATGACTGCAAGAGGGAGAACTCCTGCTTCAAGTGTGGCAAGACAGGACACTACATCAAAGATTGCCCTCTTCACAACGGCCCCGCCAACAACAGCAACCCTGCGGGAGCGATCAAGCCACCTCAATTTGCCCATGTCCACCACATGACCGTAGAGGAGGCCTATGAAGCTTCGGATGTAGTGCTTGGTACGTGTACTATCAACACTAAACCCGCGTTGATTTTATTTGATTCTGGAGCTTCCCACTCTTTCATCTCGAAGGATTTTGTTGCCAAACACCATTTTCCGTTTCCCCTTTGGGCCATCTTTTGGTGATACAAACCCCCGCCTCAGAGATGAAAACAAACACCGCTTGTCAAGACCTAGCAATCAGCACCAACCAAGTGAAATTCCCAGCTCAGCTCAACACTCTCAATGTGCCCGGCCTCGACGCCATCCTTGGTATGGATTGGTTGGTACAACATGCAGCCCAGATTGACTGTGCAACTAGAGCAGTTACTCTCACCAACCCGGAAGGCATACGTACCACCTACTTGCCAAATAAACCCCACCAGATAAATGCAAAGATGTTTCTTGTCCAAGCACCGGAGATAGGGCAAGTATATGTGGTCAGTGAATACCCAGACGTGTTCCCAGAAGAGCTACCCGGAATGCCCCCTGACCGCGATGTTGAATTTGCCATTGAAGTGGTACCCGGAACAAACCCATTATTCAAGAAACATTACCGTATGACAAGCCCCGAGCTAGTTGAATTGAAGAAGCAGCTTGATGATCTAATAAAGAAGAATTTCATTCGGCCGAGTATTTCACCTTTGGGATCACCAGTTCTATTTGCAAAGAAGAGCGATGGTACGCTTCGGTTATCCATTGACTACCGTGCTCTCAATGACGTCACCATCAAGAACAAGTACCCCCTCCCACGAATCAATGATTTTTTTGACCAACTCTGTGGTGCCCGTGTGTTCTCCAAGATTGATCTCCGCACGGGATATTATCAGCTAAAGATTCGAGAAAGTGATATTCCCAAGACCGCTTTTACTACCAGATATGGAATGTATGAATGTACTGTGATGTCCACAGATATGGACTGTATGAATGTACTGTGAGTGCCTAAGAAAGTGATCCACGAGTTGTAGACCACGTAAGGGCCAGCAAGAAGGAGCTTTCTGTTTAATTAACATTTTTTACATAATAAAGGTGATGCCCTGATAACCCACAAGTATAGGGGATCGCGTGTAGCCTTTTCGATAAGTAAGAGTGTCGAACCCAACGAGGAGCTAAAGGTAGGATAAGTAATCTCTCAAGTTCTATCAACCACTGATACAACTCTACGCACACTAAACGTTTGCATTATCTAGGAAATAAAACTACGGTAGCAATACGGGTATGAGAGGTAGTTTTGCAAGATAATAAATACAAGAAAGTAAATGTTAGTGCTGCAGCAATAAAGTACACTAAGTAACCATATACTAACAGTACCATGAGTGTGGAAAAGTGGTGGTAATTGTGGTGGCTTTGTCCAAGATTAATTAGTGAAGGTACTTGGTTCATTGTCTTCGATGCAGTTTTCTATGTGGGAGAGGCTAAATATACATGCACTCCACTACTTGGGATTACAAGTACTATATGATTGGATTGTTAGAAAGCATCCGCAAATACTAACAATGCATTAAGGTTTCCCCAACCATAGCCTTAAGTTCAAGGTCCTCTTACTCCCATACGTGCAACTAATCGGTTCGCGTTCTCAGGTTTCTGTCACTCCGGCAGAACTTCCCCCGCTTCGTTACAAATACTACCAACCCTAGGGTGTTTGATCCATGCGCGCACAAGTATAATGGACTAATGAACCTCATGCATTCAATTAAGCAATCAAAAGACAAATAAACTACGGAAACATGATGTAAATCATAGGATAAATATTATAGCATCAAACACCATGTTTACATAGGACGGTACAGAGGTTTGTGGGAGGATGAACCACTGAATACAAGGAGGAGATGGTGATGGAGATGGCGGTGAAGACGGCGGAGAGGGCAGCACGGCGGCGCAGGGCGGCGGCGGCGCCGGCGGTGCGGGGAACTCCTTTCCCCGCCGCCGGCAAGCTTGGGGAGCGCCGCCCCTTAGCCTCCCTCCTTCATGGCTTCTTGGGAGCCCTCCCCCATGGAGATGGGATCCATGGGGGAGGCAAAAACGTGGCTTTTGGTGGCTGAAATTCGTGGGTGGAGGAGTCCTCCACGAATTAGGTTTCCTCCCTTTATATATCTTCTCGGATTTCCGTCACCCCTTTTAGGGTTCCACCAAAACGGGCCTACAGGCCGCGTCCGAACTCCGATTGGGCTGATCTCGGGCTTAAAATCTTCGTATGGAAAATTGTGACAACTTTCGTAACAGCCAGGTCTCCATATAACGTCATCTTCGAGGGTCAAACTGGCAATCTTCGTAAAAAGTTCTCAGACAGATTTCAGGAAAGTCCCAATTCGACTCCAACAAGGTTTCCTCTTGTATTCTTGATAATTTCTACACATCAAAGAGTAAAACAAGAACATTGTGCACTTTTGCAACTATTAGTAGGTTAGTCCAAATAAATAATAAACTTAATATAAAACAAGTGCTAAAAGCATAAAAATGGCATGAAACAATCAAAAATTATAGATACGTTTTGGACGTATCAACATCCCCAAGCTTAATTCCTGCTCGTCCTCGAGTAGGTAAATGATAACAAAATAATTTTTGATTGTAAATGCTATGATCAGGTCTTTAACAATTGCATGATGTATGGATAATAAAACTTAGCAATCATGTTTCCTAATGAAAAGTATCAACGAACTAAGAGCTTATAACATGAAATTTATAAACATCAACAAGATTGTAATGACCATAATAAAGCATGATAGAGTGGTATCTCGCTTGCCCTTAATTGTGGAGCAAAACATAAATGCCAAGGCACCTCTGAAGTTCAAGTGAAGACTAGATATAGAGATATCAAAGATAAAAGCATCATGGTTATACCTCAATTAATCGTATTCTGGGACAAGCACATTACACTAAGAACGACAGCTATGCTCTCGAAGAAGTGCTCAAAGAAAGGATGGTGACTCAACATAAAAATAAAAGATTGGCCCTTCGCAGAGGGAAGCAGGGATTAACACGTGCTAGAGCTTTTTGTTTTAAAAACAGAGGTAAAAATGTTTTGAGAGGTGTTTGTTAATTGTCAACGAATGGTAGCGGGTGAGAACAGTATTCTACCTGTCAAACGGACTTTTAAGAGCGGCTCCCATGAAGGACGTTATTTCTACCAGCAAGGCAGATCATCCCTCTTTCTCTTTGGTTTACACACATTCAGGTATTTCACTGTTTGTCATTGCTTACTGATGAATCAGGGCAAAAGTGTGAAGAGAATTAATTGGTTAAAGTTGTAATTAATTGGGACTGGGCACCCCGTTGCCAGCTCTTTTTGCAAGTTATTGGATAAGCGGATGTATATGCCACTAGTCCAGGTGTAAAAGTCCATTTGACAAATAGAATAAAGAATAACCACACTAATTCCTCATGAGCTAGTAAACATTGACACAAAAAGAGAAATATTTTGAAGGTTTTAAAGGTAGCACATGCAAATTTACTTGGAATGGCTTGAAATACCATGCATAGGAATTTTTTGGTGGACTCTTTGGGATAACTTGGTTTTAAGGATTTGGATGCACGAGCAGCATTCCCGCTCAGTACAAGTGAAGGCTAGCAATAGACTGGGAAGCGACAACCACGAGAGCGATAACGGTCATAATCATGCTTGCGACAAAATAAAATTAACGGAGGCATAAAAACGATACTAAAACTCTGAGGCAAAATAGATCATCAAGGCTTAATTGACTTTTATTTTTCAGTCATAACATGTGTGAGCATGTGCCAAGTCGATTCAAGTGAATTATTCAGAGGAGGATACCACAATACCATACCATCTTATGAACAGGACAATGCATGTTGATATCAAAATAACATAATATGCACTATTAGCTAGTTGAGACTAACCATAAGAAAACATAAACTACTAAACAGTATTATTCACACATCATTTTTAAGTTTCAACAAGTAATCCATTAACCAAGTAAACATTGAAAACAGAGGATAAATAAAATATGTGACGATCCACTTATTAATGTAACTGGTGTTTGATGCTAAGATAAATAGATAATAAAATACAGCCGCTTCAAGTTTAGTTAAGTTCCTATGTTGCTCAAAAAACAAAGTTTAAAGGTTTGCAAACCGTGGGGTTATTGATGAAGAGGGATGCGGGGACATCCCCAAGCTTATGACTTTGGTAATTCTTCAATATTCCATAGTTTGGTGTTCCTTCATTCTCTGTGAAAAAACTTCAACACAAAAACTTTCCCATTCTTTTCTGCGGTTAGACATTAGTACAATAGATAATATTTCCCAAGTGCTACTATTAAACCAAATAAAATTTTGTTTTTAAGTTACAGAAAGGTTGCTTAAATGGCCAACTTATAAATGAAAGGTAAGAACCATTAAAAATCAAATGAAAACGAAAAGAGGCCACTCTTGCAACAAAAGTCAGAATCTGTCCAGAAAAACAGCAGCTGGAAAACGCAATTTTTAGGTGCACTTAAACATGCCCGAAATTTTAGCCAATTTTTGTACATGCAGAGGATTAGGTGCTACAACATCAGTAATTTTTTCGTGATTTTTAGAGCTTCCAGTAAAATATGAAAAATCGCGCAATAAGCAGTAGATACCGAAAACAGAAAATCACTTTTTACATATGTATCAACTAAGCTAAATGGATAAAACTTGGTACTTTATTTTTGATAAACTAAGAAACCAGAGGCTAAGCAAGACCTAAACATGCTAGCTACAGCAAGGAAAACTCTAAATAAAAATCAAAAGTAAAACCCAAATAAAATTAAAATAAAGAACCAAACAAAGAAGCAAAACAAAAGAAAATATTTTTGTTATTTTGAATTTATAAGTGAAAGTAAAGAAGCAATCGAAACCAAATAAGGAGCCTAATAAAACTAAAGAAGGTAAAACCAAGACATATAAAAGCAATTATAATACAAGTTAAGACAATACATATCATGTGGACGGGTAATATAGAGTATGAACGAGACAACCTCATGTTAGTTGATGAATAGGGGGATGACTCGGGCATCCCCAAGCTTAGATGATTGTATCTTCTTGAATATGTTCTTGGGATGCACCTACACATCCCCAAGCTTGAGCTCTTGCGTCTTCTTATTCATCTCATATCACCATATTGATTAGATCTTATAAGCTACATCCACATAAAACTTCACAAAACTCATTAGTAGGGTTAGTACTCATTAAATAAAATCCACTCATGTTCAAGCATTGACAAGTTTTATAATTTTTACTCAACATTAGCCACTGTATATACTAAGGTGTTCATGATTTCCGTTGTCCGTCGAAAAACTAATGAAACTAACAACACCAAGTACAATATTGAATAAACAAAGAAATCTGTCAAAACTGAACAGTCCGTAAAGATGGCATTCAACGAGATAGTTAAGTAGCTCAAATCGAAAAACTTTAGTCTAATGAAAGAAAGATAATAATCTCAGGTTTATGCACAAAAATTTTCAAGTCAAAATACTATTCTGAGATTTATCACGATTTTATTTACAGAGAAGCACAAAATCTGTCTAAACAGAACAGTCAGTAAAGATCGAATTTTTCGACCTATCTACGTACCTTAAATCAGAAAAAGTTAGTCTAATGAAAGAAAGCTAATAAGCATCACTTTGCACTCAAGAAATTTCAGATCAAGATCACGTTCTGGTGATTTTAAACATTTAATACGGTGGAGCACAGAAAATCTGTTTCTGGACAGCAAAGTAAAACTATCAACTTTCAATTAACTAAAGACTATAATTAGCATTTTATTTTTATGTACAGAGGTATATACACAATATTTACAATATTTACATGTTTTTAATGAAAAGCTTCCATGGAAAGATTTGTTTTGGTTTCATAGGCATGAACACAAGTGTTCAAGGTCGACCCCCATTTAACCATTACTCATCTTTCCAATCACTTTTCTTTTTGAAAACGTTTTTAGATAACAACTACACCTAATTTTTTTTGTAATTCGCATTCCCTATCCATAGTAAGATAAAGAACAACTTAATACTGAAAATAAAAACTACTTAGAGATAAAGCAAACAAGTGCACACAAGAACATTAACCTACGCTATGGCTCCCCGGCAACGGCGCCAGAAAAGGTCTTGATAACCCACAAGTATAGGGGATCGCGTGTAGCCTTTTCGATAAGTAAGAGTGTCGAACCCAACGAGGAGCTAAAGGTAGGATAAGTATTCTCTCAAGTTCTATCAACCACTGATACAACTCTACGCACACTAAACGTTTGCATTATCTAGAAATAAAACTACGGTAGCAATACGGGTATGAGAGTAGTTTTGCAAGATAATAAATACAAGAAAGTAAATGTTAGTGCTGCAGCAATAAATACACTAAGTAACCATATACTAACAGTACCATGAGTGTGGAAAAGTGGTGGTAATTGTGGTGGCTTTGTCCAAGATTAATTAGTGAAGGTACTTGGTTCATTGTCTTCGATGCAGTTTTCTATGTGGGAGAGGCTAAATATACATGCACTCCACTACTTGGGATTACAAGTACTATATGATTGGATTGTTAGAAAGCATCCGCAAATACTAACAATGCATTAAGGTTTCCCCAACCATAGCCTTAAGTTCAAGGTCCTCTTACTCCCATACGTGCAACTAATCGGTTCGCGTTCTCAGGTTTCTGTCACTCCGGCAGAACTTCCCCCGCTTCGTTACAAATACTACCAACCCTAGGGTGTTTGATCCATGCGCGCACAAGTATAATGGACACCAAAGGACAGCACCATATAGACATACAACTCTAATGAACCTCATGCATTCAATTAAGCAATCAAAAGACAAATAAACTACGGAAACATGATGTAAATCATAGGATAAATATTATAGCATCAAACACCATGTTTACATAGGACGGTACAGAGGTTTGTGGGAGGATGAACCACTGAATACAAGGAGGAGATGGTGATGGAGATGGCGGTGAAGACGGCGGGAGGGGCAGCGCGGCGGCGCAGGGCGGCGGCGGCGCCGGCGGTGCGGGGAACTCCTTTCCCCGCCGCCGGCAAGCTTGGGGAGCGCCGCCCCTTAGCCTCCCTCCTTCATGGCTTCTTGGGAGCCCTCCCCCATGGAGATGGGATCCATGGGGGAGGCAAAAACGTGGCTTTTGGTGGCTGAAATTCGTGGGTGGAGGAGTCCTCCACGAATTAGGTTTCCTCCCTTTATATATCTTCTCGGATTTCCGTCACCCCCTTTTAGGGTTCCACCAAAACGGGCCTACAGGCCGCGTCCGAACTCCGATTGGGCTGATCTCGGGCTTAAAATCTTCGTATGGAAAATTGTGACAACTTTCGTAACAGCCAGGTCTCCATTAACGTCATCTTCGAGGGTCAAACTGGCAATCTTCGTAAAAAGTTCTCAGACAGATTTCAGGAAAGTCCCAATTCGACTCCAACAAGGTTTCCTCTTGTATTCTTGATAATTTCTACACATCAAAGAGTAAAACAAGAACATTGTGCACTTTTGCAACTATTAGTAGGTTAGTCCAAATAAATAATAAACTTAATATAAAACAAGTGCTAAAAGCATAAAAATGGCATGAAACAATCAAAAATTATAGATACGTTTTGGACGTATCATGCCCTCGCAACCATGCTAGTTTTAAGTTAAAAATAGAATAATTAGTCTCCATGATTACCGAAAAGGCTTGACCATGGAAGAGACAAGACAACAAATTATGCAATACCTTCCATGGCAGCACTTACCTCGGATTCCAAGGCTTCAAAGCCTGATACTCATTGCCTTGGAAGGAAATGTGATATCCCTTGCTTCTCGCAAAACCATGTATGTACTTGTCGATCCGTCATGTTCAAAGAATACAATTGATTTACAAGGCTAACCCAACCGGCAGGCACCTGCTTTGGCCATGATTTTAACGACGTTGCATGCAGGGACGGAGCCAGGGTGAGACCACTAGTCTAATCCTACTTGGGATCCATGCAAAAAGAATCTATATTAACATGCACACTCTTTATAAACCTTAGAAAATAAAAACATATTAAGAAGTGAGTTCGGCTCACTTCTCTAGGAAGTGGTTGTACAACCTAGCCAGCTAGGTTCCAATCCTCGTGGATGCGAATTTAGATTCTTATTATTAAAAAGCTTTCTATGGGGCTTCCCCGCTACTTTCTTTTCCAAAGAAAACAGATTCTTAAATTTTGTAAAATCTTGAAAAAAGAACACACATACATACTGAGTTAAAAGAGATACACATCGATGGCGACTGGCGACGCGGAGGGCGATGACGTTGCGCCCGTGGCTCGGCTCGCCGGGCGCTTCTGGGACCGCGAGGCCTCACCGTCGGCGACGTCGATCGGCGGAAGACGACAGAAGACGCTCGCCCCGGCTGCTTGGAGTAGTGGCTGTGGCGGATCGCGCTTCTCCTGCCTGGGGGATCTGAACGCCGAGTCAGTGGAGACTGAGGGCGGGCGGGTTCCGATGGAGGCGGCGGAGGATGTGCTGGCAGAGGATTGGGCAGTGTCGCGGGATGATATCCGGCGGCCGGTTCAGTCAGAGGGGGAGATTGTGGCGGAGTTTTGGGAGAAAGTCGGCTTCTCCACGCCGGCGTCGAGATTCTGGGAGCGTTCTTCTCCGGCGAACTCCGGCGACACCCGTGGTAAGGATTTGTCTGGTGTGTGCAGGTCAGCTGAGTCGGTTTCGGTGCAGTCCGATGCGGCGATGACGCAATCCACGGAGGAAGGCCGGCGATGTTGTTCTCAAGCTCGGGTTCTACGGACGGCGAAGGTGCGGATGGGGTGGCGTGGTCCTGTACCTCGTCCTCGGGTCACGCCACCTCCCTGCCTCGGTGACTTTCTGCCGGAGTTGATTTCCTCCCCGACGGCGCAAGATCGGCATTCCCCTCCGGCGGATGGATTGGTTGGATCCAGCGCTGCGAGGATCACGGCGGAGACGACGGAGCCCATGGCGGCCCCGAAATTTCAAACTCTAGGGGCGCTGGCAGGTAGGGCCCAGCAGGCTTCCAATGGCCGTCCATCCCCTTGGAGTTATCTGGGCCGTACATACGAAGGCTTGTGGGAAACGCGCGGGGTCGTCCTAGGGTTCCTTCGATCGCCGCTCCTGCACCACGTTCGTCTCCATCTTCACGCTCCCCTTCGCCATGTCTTCCATCGCCGCTGCGACGCTCGTTCGCCGACGTTGCCGCGTCTCCACCTCCGATGTCCGCGCCTCCGGGCTTCCCGGGTCCTCCGGGTTGGGCGCCAGCCGCGGCGCCTGGACCGCAAGGTCGTGGGCAAGGAGGCCAAGGGCGTGGGGCGGGCGGGCGGCCGTGGCACGGCGCCGGGCAACCACAACTTCCAGCCGAGGTATGGGGCAGCGCAGCAAGTCGTGGTGGCCAACTACGCTGCGCACCAACCTGGCGCGGGCGCGGGCCAGTACGCCGCAGGTCCGGCGGTGCTCGTCGGTGGATAGGGACACTACGGCCAGGGGCCGGTGGCGTTCCATGGCGTCGGGGCTGTTCCGGGTCAGCTCGCCGCTGGCATGGCTCACTTCGACCCGGCCGTGGTTCAGCAGGGTGTCCAGGGGCAGCAAGCTTTTGCTCCTGGCGCTGCGGCTGGTCCTCCGCCGGTTGCTGCACAGGTTCCCAAGAGGAAGAAGAAGCGAAACAAGCCGGGGCCAGCGGCTCAGGGGCAGCTGCCCGTCATGCCCGGGGCTGCTCCGAACGCTATGGGTCATCTCGCCGCAGGGCAGGTGCAAGCAGGAGGTGCACAGCTCGTTCCAGGGGTTGCCCAAGCCGTTGTCCCTCCTACGTTGCCGGTGCAAAACGTGGTGGCAGGGGCTGCGGCACCCGTGGCTGTGCCTGCTGTCAAGAAGGCCAAAGGATGGTGCTGCAAATGCGCTGTCAACAATCACGCCTCTAAAGATTGTCCCGTGAAGCATTACTGTTACATCTGTGATAACTCTAAGCACCCGACTCCCATGTGTCCTACTCTGAAGTTGCCGAGGCCTGCGGTGTTTGTTGCCGGGCATGGGCAGAATGACACTATGTTCACTATGTTCCCGGACAACTTGTACAAGAAGGAGGTGGCCCCGTTGAACACGCCGGTTGCTCTTGTGACTGTTCAGGGAGTGGCCGCCACGGCGAGACAGGTGGAAGCCCAGGTGGCTAGGCTGTGTATGGCACGTGCTTGGTGTTGGGAGGCCATTCCGTGCGGGGACAACTGTTTCATGGTGAACTTTCCGGACAAGGATGAGCTATCCAGGTTTGTTGGGGCTGAGCTCGGTGTGCCATCTCAAGCAACTAAGCTCATCTTCAGCGAGTGGAAGCCTGTGGATGTTGAGCATTCGTCGGAGCTGTGTCAGATCTGGGTGCATGTGACTGGAGTGCCTAACCCCCTGAGGCATTTCTGGGGGCTGTGGGCTGTTGGCTCTCTCATCGGTACGACGATTGACATCGATATGTTCGCTCTTCGCCGTAGAGGGATGGTCCGTATTCTGGTGGGGATTGTGGCTGAGGACCGCTTCAAAGATATCGATGAGCTGGGGCCGTTTATTCCAACTTCTGGGGTGCTGCGTCTGAAGGGCTACGATTTTATTTTCCGGCCAGAGAAGGAGGATTTTGTTCCGGATGCAGATTTTGTTCCCTTCTTGTGGCAGCGGAAGGGTAAGGATGATTCTGGTGACCATGGTTTGGGCGATGACTACGTGGATGGCCAAGATGGAGAAGACGGCCCGTCGTCTATTGGGACGGGTGCTTCGAACATGACGACTGAGCCTAGCACGTCGAGTGGAGGGGGGCATGTCAATGGTTCCTCGGTGGCGAAAGTGCTGATGGGGGTGGCTGTCACTCCTTTTAACCCCTCTCCCACGACACCTAGAGGAATAGAGCTGGTCAAAAAATAGAAAAATGCTGCTGCCTACCCCACTGTCCCTGTGCTTGAGGATGTCAGCCCATCTGTTCCTGCTCCTGGAAGTGGGGTGTCGTTGAAATTGCGGCCCATTTCCGCGGCTGCTGTCGGGGCGCTGTTGGCTGGAGGGGTGGCTGCGCCTGGACGGGCCGTGCTGGAGGGCGATGACCGCTTCGCTGCCGCCCGCGCGGCGGCTGGGACGCTGGAAGCCGCAGGCGACGGGCCACTGGTTGCTCGCGCTTCATCGGCTGCGCGGCTTGCTGGAGTGGCCCATGGTCGGCTCGAGCTGGTGGGCGTTGGACAGCCTCCTGCTGCTAGCGCGTCGCCTGCTGTGCAGCCCATTGGAGAGGCGTCTGGTGGAATGAAGCTTGTGGGTGACGGACATCTGACTGCTGCTCACGCGAGGCACGGTGAGGCACCTGTCTCGGCGGGAGTTGGGCCGTCCGCTGCCGCCGATGCGTCAGTTATGGCCGGGTCTTCTCCGGAAATGTTGATGGTGGGCTCGCTAGGCTATCCCAAGGTGGACGCCGGCGCGAGGCCGCCATTGCAGACATCGGACACCACAGCGGTGGGGGCTGCTACATCGTTTGTGCCTTCCCCTGTGGTGTCTCCGCCGTCTTCGCCTTCCTTGGCGGAGTTTATGGTGGAGAGGGGATCTACGCCACCTTTGTCCCCTCCCGCCATGTCTACACCTGTTGGGGGGCAATCACTACCTACGGCTATGCCTAGGCGTAGCGAGCGCCACCAAACAGGGGCCGATGGCGCGTCTGCGACGGATGAGGACTCCATGACCAAGGCGATGCGGCGCAAGGCCGGGCTGTTCGCTACTCCGTCTCACTGTAAGTCTCCAGTCCTTAAGTCCTTCCTGTCATTTTCGCCATCTAAATTGTCAGCTCAGTTGTCTAGTGTTGGCGTCAGTTTAGGGAGAAATGAAAAGGAAGTGGTTTTATCGGCTAATGTTTTGAAACACGTAGAATATGATCGCCGCAAGGTATCACCTAGTGTTTCGACTAAGCCGATCGCCTCGCCTTTAGATGATGATGAAGCGAATGACACGCTTGATGGACAGCTTCTATCACATCTTGTAGGAGAGGTTACGGAGGTGGATTTGGATGAGTCTAAGCTAGGATCTTTTGATGATCTGTACGCTACTGGCCGGAAATCCAAGTCCGCTAAAAGTAAGAAAAATCGATCTTCGCACAAAAGCGTGAGAAAGTCAAAATCTACAACTGTTTCCCAATGAATGGCATATTTGAAAATAGCAGAGGTCTAGGCGACTTGGCTAAACATTTAAATATTGCGCATCAGGTGAGGGATCACAAGTTGGATTTTCTGACCATTTCCGAGACGGGTAGACGAGATTTTCCAAGCGCTCTACTAGACCGCCTCTCAGGTGGTGTGGAGTTTGCATGGCATTCTTGTCCCCCTCGAGGGAGATCGGGCGGTATGTTACTTGGCATTAAAACTGATACCATGGAGTTGTTGGACCGTTCGGATGGTGAATTTCACATTAAGTTTCATATCCGGAATAAGTCCGATAATTTTATATGGAGTTTGGTTGCTGTGTAAGGTGTTGCTCAAGAGGAATACAAGGCTGCTTTCCTACGTGAACTGGTTAATTTAGCTAAGGATAACCCATACCCTATTCTTATAGGCGGGGATTTCAATATGCTGAGGTACCGTCACGAGAAAAGTAAGGGCAGATTTGATGGTCATTGGCCTCTCTTATTCAATGCTGTTATCGATAGCTTGTCTCTAAGGGAGGTTCATATGACGGGGAGACAATTTACTTGGGCAAATAGTCTCCCCGAGCCGACGTTTGAAAAGCTGGACCGGGTGCTAATGGATTCCCGTTGGGAGGATAAATATCCGTTGGTATCGGTTCGGGTTTTGGAACGCATCGAGGCTTTCTCGGATCATGCCCCCATTCTCCTTTCTACCGGATCATCGAAACCGCCTGTTACGTCCCAATTCAAGTTCGAATTAGGGTGGCTGTTACGGGATGGATTTGATGAATTGGTTAAAAGGATTTGGGCTCAACCGGTTGCGGGTACCTCTGCTATCCAACGGTGGAATGCTAAGGTACGTAATTTGCGTACATTCCTGCGTGGATGGGCGAGGCATACAACCGGTGTTCTTAAAAAAGAAAAAGAGCGCCTGTGCTCAATCATTGAGGAGCTCGATAAATCGCGGAATCACGCCCCTTATCAGCAAATGAGAATGACCTCAAACGGCATTCGAATGAGCAAGTGGGGCGGATGCTGCGAGAGGAGGAGCTTAAATGGTACCAAAGATCTAAAGCCCAGTTCATTCTGCAAGGGGATTCGAATACGAGATACTTCCACAATGTCACGAATGGCAGACACAGGAGGAAACTCATTCATTCCCTACACCAAGATGAGGGCTTAATCGAGGGCCAGGACAAGCTCAAAGAGTATATTACTGACAACTATAAAGGTCTGTTCGGTGCTCCGGAGGAAGGCAACTTCTCTCTAGATGAGTCGCGAACTGATGATATTACCCAAGTTACTCCGGAGGAAAATAACCTGCTTATCGCACCCTTCTCTGAAGAAGAGATTAGCAAGGCTGTTTTCCAAATGGAACACAACAAGGCACCCGGACCTGATGGTTTCCCAGCTGAGTTCTACCAGCATTTTTGGGAAACCATTAAGCCCGACTTGCTCGAGTTATTCGGATGTTTACATGCTGGACAACTTGAACTTTTTCGCCTTAATTTTGGGGAAATCGTCTTGTTGCCTAAAGTTCAGGCGGCTGAAAGGATACAACAGTATCGACCAATATGTCTCCTGAATGTTAGCTTCAAGATCTTTACAAAAGTAGCTACTATTAGGTTAAATTCGGTTGCTGATCATGTGGTAAAGCCTACCCAAACTGCTTTTATGCAAGGGAGGAATATCCTAGATGGGGTCGTGGTTCTCCACGAAACCGTACATGAGATGCATACGAAGAAACTTAATGGGGTAATTTTTAAGATTGACTTTGAAAAGGCGTATGACAAAGTAAAGTGGCCTTTCTTACTACAAACTCTGAGAATGAAAGGTTTCCCGATGAGTGGTGCAAATGGGTGCTCAATTTTGTTGCGGGGGGTAGTGTGGCGATAAAAGTCAATGATGACGTCGGTCACTACTTCCAGACGAAAAAAGGTTTAAGACAAGGTGATCCTCTGTCGCCAATACTATTTAATATAGTGGCTGACATGTTGACCATCATGATTGAACGGGCAAAATCGGACGGCCAAATTGACGGGGTGGTTCCACATCTTGTTGATGGTGGTCTTTCTATACTTCAATATGCAGATGATACGATTCTTTTTATGGAACACAATCTAGATAATGCGATGAATCTGAAATTGATATTGTCAGCATTCGAGCAATTATCAGGATTAAAAATCAACTTTCATAAAAGTGAATTGTTTTGCTTCGGCGACGCACAGGCCACAGCTGCTCAGTATGCCGAGATATTCGGTTGTGAGCAGGGTCAATTTTCTATTATGTACTTGGGTATACCAATACACTACCGGAAATTGACTAATGCGGAATGGCGACATGTCGAGGAGCGTCTGCAAGCGCGCCTGTCTAGTTGGAAAGGAAAATTGCTGTCCCTCGGAGGAAGGTTGGTTCTCATTAATTCAGTACTCACTAACATGGTACTGTATATGATATCCTTCTTCCAATTGCCAAAAGGTGTTTTGAATAAGTTGGATTAATTCCGCTCAAGATTCTTTTGGCAAGGGGATGGCGAGAAAAAGAAATATCGACTGGCTAAATGGGATGTTGTTTGTCGGCCAAAAGATCAAGGTGGGCTGGGTATTCATGATCTCTGCATCAAGAACTCGGCCCTTCTTGGGAAGTGGTTGTTTCGACTGCTGACCGAAGATGGCATTTGGCAAACTCTCCTTAAAAGAAAATACATTGGCTCAAAGGCGGTATCACAGGTGTATTGGAAATCTGGTGATTCCCATTTTTGGGCTGGCCTAATGGCATCTAAGAAACATTTCTTTCGCTTTGGTGTATTTAATATTAAGAATGGCACGGAGATTCGTTTCTGGGAGGACATATGGTTAGGCAATACCACCCTCCGGGAACAATACCCTGCACTATACGATATTGTTCGACATAAAGGGGACACGATAGCTGCTGTTATGCAGAGTTCACCCCCTAACGTGTCGTTCAGACGAGATTTAATTGGTCCAAGATTAACATCTTGGAACGCCTTGTTGGCACGGTTGGCTTCGGTGCAGCTCACACAAGGTTCCGATGAATTTCGGTGGAAGCTATGCGGGAACGGAAAATTCTCAGTAGACTCCATGTATAGGGCGCTTGTGCATTCTGATATCCCGGTCGATGATAATAAAAAGATATGGCATATGAAGATTCCACTTAAAATAAAAGTATTTACGTGGTATCTTCGTAGGGGTGTCATTTTAACCAAAGATAACCTTGTCAAACGGAACTGGCATGGAAGTACTAAGTGTATGTTTTGTCCTCAACAAGAGACAATAAAACATTTATTCTTCGAGTGTAGTTTTGCTCGTTCTATATGGTCATCCATCCAAATAGCGTCTAACTTATATCCTCCCAAGTCTGTGACCAACGTTTTCGGTAACTGGTTGCATGGGATAGACAAGAAGCTTAGAACCATTTTTAGGGTGGGAGCGATTGTCGTTATATGGTCGCTCTGGCTTTGTAGAAATGACAAGGTTTTCAATGACAAAGATGTTTCCATTTTGCAGGTACTTTACCGGTGCACAAATACTCTCCGTACGTGGTCCACCTTACAACGCGCGGGACATCGAGACCTCTTTACGGAGGCATGTGCACGGCTGGAGGAAGTGGCAAGGGACATTTTGTCACAACATGGGTGGCCGCTTGATCGCCGGATTGGACCTCCATAGGCTGCTGAGCTCGCTATGTCATAGGCGTCTTACATTACCATGATGGTTGTAATTCGTCTATTTATGCACTTTTTACTTTCTCCGTTTGGATTGCGGCTGTGTGCATTTGTTATGCAGAGGCCGGGTGTAATACTTAAACTTTGAGTAATAAAGCCCTTTATCTAAAAAAAAAAAGAGATACACATCTAATTTTTTTTGAAATAATATGACAATTTTGCTAAAGTTTTTAAAAAATGAGAATACCACAATTTAACATTTAAAAAGTTCTGCTCATTTTGTAAGTATTTTTGCTAAGTTTTAGACGTTGGTCCTAGTGTGCATACGGCACAAAATTCAGTTTGTCGGAATCACAAACTGGTCTACAACTGAGGATTTTGAGAATAGATGTCTCTTATTCCAAAAATCCACTCTAGAATGTGGGAATTATTATGTCTACTAAAAATGGCATATTTCTGAGTAATGTGTAATCTGATTGTTTTCCATATCTCTTTTGAGATATGTGACCCTAAGTGCATTTTTTTTTTTTTTGAAGGGAGGCGTGTACATCAACAGAAGAACAACAAACGCACACACACGCCGCAAGACAGGAACGAGCTCACCGCCCGACGAGGCCAGGCACCGCCGCACCGCACGCCTCTTCCAAGCACCAGCAGCACACCACCGGGGAGGAAGAAGGCGAGGTCACCACGCACCGAAGCCGACGGCCCGACCAACCTTGTTGTAAAGCCGCATCCACCATCCGACACAGGCGCCGGAATCTGCTCCATAAACGAACATCGGCACCGAGCCAACGCCAGCCTGCCCTCGCCGTCTCCCGCCGGAGACGAGCACGAGGACGCCACCCTTCTTCCGCAAAGCCCACCAAGCCCGCCGGAGGAGAGCCTCCCGTCTTCAAACTCCCAAGCAGTTGTCTTCAACCTCGCCGGCCTGTACAGAGGAAGATGAACAAGAGAAGGCCGAGGAATCCGCAGATCCACGGCCACCAAAAGTCGCCCGCGCCGCGCCAGAGCTCCACGGAGCGCCGCCACAGAAGGGGAAGCGCGCCGACCTCCACCTAGCCACCGACACCAACGCCACCTCCACGACGCCGCCGGCGGGATCCTATCGCGACCTACACTATGTACAAGCCGGGATCCGGGGATCCCCCACCCTCCCGCCGCCGGAGCGGCCGACGGAGGGGAGGAATCCCGCGGATCCCCGGCGAGCGAGGTGGTCGGACCGGAGCTTCTCAAAAATCGCCTCCCGATCTACTGTAGAAGGGGAGAGAGAGCGTGACCCTAAGTGCATTTGTAGCAACGGAACTCTTCGTGCAATTTTTGACTCTTATCTTTAGTCTTTACTACACTGAGACTGGACTCTAATTGAAAATACGGTGTGCATGAGCATTCATGATTTTTTATTAAGTCGGGTATCAAGCTCCAATATTATGTGTTTCAGTCGCAAATATACAAAAACTTAAAAAAAACAAATTTATGTTTCAAGCCCAACTCCTATCTCCCTATCTTTCTTATCCTGCCTCAGCCCAGCCCAGCCCAGCCCAAGACTTGGCCCATGCAGATGTAAACTGGCTGCTACCACAAGTAGCTTGTATCGATCTCACCTACCGGTGATCGTCGGCGACAAGGGGACATAACACATGGGTAGTCCGTCCAGTGTGTGTTTGTGTGTGTGCGCCTGTAAAAAATGTGTATGCGTGTGACGGTTTGGTATCCATCCGCGAGGCCATTGAGTCATTTCTAGCAATTTGGAAATTCCAAATGTGTATCTGCAAGATAACCTTGACATAATTCTGGTGAACTGCACAGTTACCAACTTACCCTGAATTGATCAAATAAAATGCTACAAAAAATTTGAGCACTACAATCTTGAGTCATGAAACAAGCAGGTGAATCCAGTTGTCAAAAGATAAAAGCGTACACCACACAGTTGCTTCCCTGAATATTGATCGGCTGCTACGGGACACCTCATCGTTGAAAGCAGCAAGCAGCGAAATCGAGCACAGCTTCAGCCATCAGCTCCTCCAACACTCGCCCCTCAATCTGTTCTGTGAAATCAACAACCTGCGACATCTTCATTTTCACCCAGCCACTTCCTTCAACCTCCTGCTTCACGACTCTATCCACCATGATTCCGGTGTTATCTCTCCTACCCACCGCAAACACCCGGGCCCCGTAAATCCAGTCTTTCAGGATGCTCCAGACTTCTACCCCCAAGGCAGGAGGTGAGTTGTCCCTCCATGTTCTGGTGTGCGCTTTGCTCCATGAAAACGCGCTTAGCAGGGCGTTCTCGCCGATCTCGACTAGAGCGACGTTGACACAGTCAACAAGAAGTCTCTGGTATGACCTTTGCTCCCGTAACT
Source organism: Poa pratensis (assembly GCA_947311845.1). NCBI lineage: Eukaryota > Viridiplantae > Streptophyta > Magnoliopsida > Poales > Poaceae > Poa > Poa pratensis. The sequence goes on from CAMZMU010000111.1 coordinate 1,538,477, forward strand.
CCAGAAGTTTGCTGCACAGGACTGGGTCAAGAGGGCAGTCAGGTAAATGCCAACCAGTGAAAGCTATACTTGACCGTGCATCGTCTAATCCAGCAGATGACATTATGTTCTGCACAAGGACATGGCATTCTGATTCGTCGTCGTCTACATCGGAGGGAAGGCAAGGTGGCCTTGGTATACCAGGAAATGGCGATTCTGAGGTGACATCATCCCATGATAAGGCACAGGCAACGGCCTCAATTGCCAAGGATCTTGATGCAGCTTCTGAAAAGATTAGCAGGCGTATCAGTATATAAACCAAAGTGAGATATGGACAACTGACCTTGAAACACTACTTACTCGTGTTCTTGGAAGTAGTTCTTCCAGATGATTCAGGTTCGTTACAACTACTATCTTCAGAGGGTGCATCAAGTACTGAGGTAGGGCTGGGTTGATCGCGAGTGCTATTTAGGCCTTCATGTAATCCTAGTCTATCCAATTTTCTGCTTCGACAGATTAATGATATAGGCACATCGAGAACTTGCCTGTGGCAAGATGGTTAGGAGGGTGGATGTACCCCCAGCCCACCAGAGTTCAAACCCCAGGTTTGACGTTGGTGTTTCTCATTTAGGCGGAATATTCTTTCAGTGGGAGGCGACGTTCCCGTCGACAGCGAGGCGCCTGTGGTGACTTCGTCAATCTCAAGATCCAACCGCCGGCTCAGTCTTACGGAGGTGCTCATAGGGGTAGGGTGTGCGTGTGTGCGTTCATAGGGGTGAGTGTATGCGCGTGTTTGTGAGCGTCTGCGTTGTACTGTGTTTCTCAAAAAAAAAAATGATATAGGCACATCAACTGAAGCCGTTCCCTGTCATGCAAAGTTGTCAACATAAGTCGACACTCACAGAGATGATCCACTAGAAAACAGGAATATCAACTGAACAAGGATTACATGAATTTAGCAACTAGAAAAGGGAATATAAACTGTTCGAGTTGCATGATGGTTGAGATAAGACGCCTACCTCTGAAGTGCTGGTAAAGTTTTGCCTGGCAGAAATATCAATTTTCTCTTCACAGAGTGCCAGTTTTTCATTACTTTTTAAATTATGATGACTGGCAGGTAACTGACTATCACCAAAACAAGCGTCAATCTTCTTATCAAAGCAATCAGACGGATGATAGGTGGATTTCTGCCTTATTGTCTTTCTTTTAGAAAACAAAAAATCAGAAACTCTTCTCATCAAATCTGTTGTTGGTTTGCAGCTCTCAGGATTTGAAGCTTGCACTTTCGTGGCCATGTTATCGAATGTATCTAAACTCACTGGCACAGACTTTGATCTTGGCAACTTCCGAGACCTCTCCCCAGTGTTATCATCCTTTCTGCAAGTAGTGGCATCTTCTTTCTTCACTTCATTAAGGGAGAGAATCTCCCCTAAGGTGCATGTCCTTGGCAATTGCACTTGCTCTTGACTGATGTCGTCACAACTTACCATTGCCCATCGCTCAGAAAGCCGTTGCTTGGCTTCTTTAATAACCAATGAATCAGGAAAATGTGACATCTTGCTAGAAGATGAGCCTGAAAAGGAACTTCCGTATCGTCTGGTGTAATCCCATGAATACTTTGATATAGGACTACCTGCTTCCGAGTCACTGAAGCTACCACCATCTTCTTCAATGTAATCGATTTCAGAGTCTCCATTACGATCAATTTCTGAGTCACCGGATGAGCTTTCATCACCACAATACCCATTTGAGTATGTGGAAGATAAAGGCTCATCTCGTTGATAGCGTCCATCTTGCTGGTGCCAGATGATATCATGCAAAACTCCTGTATAACATAGGGTTGAACCATGATCATCTAATGCTCTGAAGTTTTTCCGGTCAATTAGCCGAAATGGAGTTGCCTTGGGGGTCAGGTTTGCCTTTGTGAAACTAGGCTTCCCTGGTGTAGGCCTCAAGAGTACTATTTTACTTGGCTGCGAAGGGAGTCCTTCATTTGAACTAGACATCTGATGAAACCTTCTAGTCTCTGATCCATTTTTCTCAATATCTCGTTCTGTTGTTGATTGTCCTGCCCCATCACTTTGAACAGATCTCATTGGTTTCAGCACTGTAATGCGTGTATGAGGTGGTGCTGTAGTTGTGTGAGGCCCACTCAACCGTCTTGGCAAAATGGGTTCTTCACCAAATTTCAGAAATAAATCTTTGTCTGAACTTAGAACGTCGAGACTTTCTTGTAACCCCCTGGAATGAAGGAGATTCTCTTCCGTGACATGGTATTTTGCTTGCCTGAACTTCTCTGGGGCAACATCCATTCTGCAATTCTTGTTCTCAGAATGGCTTCTTCTTTGTGAAGATTGATCCTGAAAAACCCTCATGCTTGCTTCATCTTCACATCCTTCATATATATCATTATATTGAATTGTTTTACAGGAGGGATGGATAACTTGTCTCACCGACTGCATGGAATGGTGCTGCTCTTGCTGCTGTGAGGCCTTCTCTGTCAATTTTAGGTGGTTACATGACTGACTGTTCCTGAAATCTCTTTTAGCATGGTCTACAACTGGTTGTTTGGCAGGAAAATCCTCTGCTAGACCCATTAATCTGGCAATGACACTTGGTGGGTTGCCCTTTGATTCCACTTCTTTACTCGTCTCCTTTGCTAATAGTAATTTTAGTGAAGTTGTATTTGACTTTGTGCTTGAAAAGTTACCACCAGCTGCCTGCAGACAAACACACAATAGCACAAGGAAGGATCAAGACAAGAAAATCATCAACTGGACGACGTCAAATATCGGCAGAACCATATCGTACTAAAATCCTTTCTGTTCGCAACAACTGATAGCCGATGTTACATTTAGTGAAGTACAGTACATTTCTTTCCTTTTGTGTTCCTACGACGTGTCTTAGAGCATTTGATTAAAATACATACTTCTTTTCATAACAAAAGATGATACACATACAAGAGTCTGAGGATACTGGTATCATAATATAATTCATGCTATATGACACTCACAAGTTTTTCCTCCACGTAGACTTTATCATAATTAGTCGTTCTCTTCAATTCTGACTTGATTCTCTGAACTGCAAAACATGAAAGGAGCATGTTTAATAAAGTATTTTCATACTTTTGAATTTTTTCAAAACAAAACATGATAAAATAAGGATTAGCCAAAACGCATCCTTTATCAGAAGCAAAAGATGGTAGTATACTAGGTCATTTATCAGAAAGCAATCCTACAAGTCTTAAGTTCCCATGGCTCAGAGTCTCGGACTACATTCCTACTCATTACCACATCTCCATCACATTTCAAGAAAGAAAAAGGGAAAAGAAACAATGCCCACTAAATGTCACAACTAAAACAATCAATAAGCATCTAACGAAGACACTCCAAGGGAGATGCTAACAAGATAAAATTGAACAACTAGTATCAAAATCTCCAGAGCATTCTCACCTCTTATTTAAACACCATTCAAATAAAAGGAAAAACAAAATGAGAACACATACCATCTGTATGAATCTGGCCCATAATTGGATTTGCACCAGAAATCTTTGTTGTTACGTCAAACAAATTGATGATTTCCTCCTGATAATAGATATGGCACCAGATCGAGAAAATTCATTTGGTGTGTTCAACCTGTGAATAACATAACAGAATAAGTCAAGTGAAACTTCATGAAACCAGAGCAAGGTATTCTGGAAAAAAATCAACAGACCAGTAGAGATGGTGCTAACAAAGGCATGGATAAGCAGTTAAGCACGGTTGTTTCCTTTTTAGAAAGCTTTTAGTATTTGAAGAAAGTTACTAGAACGTGACAGAAATACTCTGGCAGGATGCTTTGTTTTCGGAGAACATCAGGAGAAACATGGCACTGAAATTTTGCGTAAGTAATTACAAAAACATCGACGCGTGAAACTACTAACTAGAGCGTATGTACAACGAAATCTTGCAGCAATAAAATATCTCTGAGAGACTGTATCTGTCAGAAATATCAGTTAGTTACCAACTCCTCCGGTCAGAGAAATGTGAAAACGAGAAACGAACAGAGGCTGGGTAATTACAAAGCCACACCCACACCCACACTTGCTCATAGGCGACAAAGGAATCTCTGCAGCCGCGCCCTTCCAAGGGCTTCAGATATATTCACCGAAAATGTCATCAGCAAGTCGAATCTTGACAGTGGAAGCCAGGAACGGTAGAAGTAAAATCGACCGTCATAAAGTAGAGAAGGATTAGGATAGAAAAGTACGAAGGATGGGGATACCGAGATGCATGGGTATGTATGTCAATGTGTCAAAATGGGACCTGCAGCCGAGACAGTTCCTCGAAGCTGCAGATTATAACAAGTAAAAAACACCAAGAAACATACGGCTGGTTTGCCGAATCAAACGGGAAGCAACTGTTGACAAATGAAGCACACGGCGGAGGAGTACGAAGCTGAGCATAACTACAGAACTACGGATCTTGGTATAATAACGAGATAATACAGGGACGCCCGGACGCATCCAAAGAATCGTGCAGGCCTTAAAAGTCTGCAAATTCTTTGGGTAAATGCTAACTAGTAAGAGAATGATAGATAATGGGGAGAAAGTGCCATCCGTATGCAAAACTAATTGTTTCTGTATCACTCACTGTCTCTGAATCCTAACTTCGCCTGAAATCAAAACTTGCATCTCTTTTTCCTAAATATCATGGACCATTTTCCTGGTCCAAGCCTACCACAGTTTGCCGGGTAAACTGCCCAGAATCCAGATAACAGGTAAACGGGAGCAATCATCGTCATTTCCACATTGAGATCACAAACTGAATATGGGGAGAGCGAACCGTACAGATGAACAACTCCAGGGACTGAAAGCAAAGCTGTCGGCATTTGCATTTGTGACACCACCGCATCCAATACGCTCATGGCATTTGCGTTTCTTGGATACAACGTGTCCCCATGGAATCCCCGGATTGGATAAGAAACTATGGCAAGTAACTCGCGGAGAGAAAGGGAGAAAGCAAAATAGGGCCGGAATGGTTGCTCACCTCACGCGACGCGGCCGGCGGGCGTCTGTAGACGGTGGCCGTCGGTGGCTTATTCCGGCGACCGGAGATGGAGCAGCGGGGCGGAGGTGGCGATACGCAGGAGGGTGGGCTGTGGGTTTTGGGGCTTGGGAGCGTCGGCGGTGATGGTAATCAGGCGAAGGGACCTGGGGGAGTAGAAGAGAACTACTGCTACAGAGGTGAGGTCCCAGCAGAATCTATCCGCCTTTGTTTCCCCTCGACGTCGTATCGTGTCTAAGGATGGTATTTTTGCATGGGTAGGGTATGGACACAATTTTGTACCCATGGATAATACCCGTATCCTACCCGTTAAGTCGTGGATAGGGCACGGGTATAACCTCGTACCCGTGGGTATACCCATACCTGTCCGTTTATATACCTTACCCGTGGAGGTCCAACATTCATTCTCGTGAGAGCTTATGAAGTTATGTTAAAGTTGACATCAATTGTCCATTTGAGTTGAGATAATTGCCACATATTCAAATATATGTGATTGAGTTGAGATACATGTTTTTCATTTATCAAATGTGTTATCGATGAATTAAAATTACGAATAATTTGTGTACTATTTGATCTACCCGTTGGGTACCAAATAGGTATGGGTACCTGTCGGGTATGGGTACGGGTAAAGTTTCATACTCGCGGGTACGGGTATGGATAGAATTTTGTACCCATTAACAACACGGGTATGGGTATGGTATTGCTCTACCCGCCCCATACCCTACCCATTGTCATCCTTAATCGTGTCGTGGGCTGTGAACGTGCGTGTCCCGTGCAAAAGGGCCGTGGTAAGGCAGAATGATTAACTAGGAGTTGCTAGTCAAACGGTAAATTTTTGATAAGGGTTAATTATTGATGAAGCTTGAGAGTTTATGGGGAAATTTTTAACTGTTAAATGGGAAGTTGGCTATTAAATATTTAGAGTGCATGTTTTGAATCTAGATTGGGGATCAAAGACCTTAAACATGTAGAGGAAAAATATAATCACTCAGTTCTAATGAACGAGACGTACAAATTTTGTCCAAAGTTAAACCTTACTAAGTTTGACCAAATATATGGTAAAAAAACAATACCTACAATTTTAGATAAGTATATTATGAAAGTATATTCTATGGTGAATCTACTGATATTGATTTGGTTTCGGAAATGTTCGTATTTTTATCTATAACTTTGGTTAAACTTGGATGTCATTAAATTTATACAGATTATTCATGGGAGCCAGGTAGTAGCTAGTTGGTAAGATGGATCAATGTCTTTAGGAGGGAGAAAAGTACTAATTGACTCATCGTTTCCAATATATCACAATCAAAGTAAAGATTTGAGAGTAATTCAGTGAGTGTAATCAAGTAGTTCTACGTCAACTGGGACATAATTATTCCTGATGTTTTAACTAGTTGTATTGTATGATATGCAACCCGGATAATTCCTAGTCGAAAGTGGCGACAACTGGAACTCACTCATCGATTGATGACCACTGGGTTCCCAAACATCATGATGAAGAGCATAGATGTAGAGCCTACATGTCAATATAAACATGTACTTGAAATATAAAGAGAGATGAGCACGTGGGTGTGGTTTGGAAGATCCTACTTATGAGGGAGTATTTTTTTTAGTCTACTTAGAAATAGTTATTTATCGGTCAATATCCGTAGTCTTTGGATCTCGTCTTTTTTTCTCGGCTGTACAAATTCATTGATCGACGTGGGTATAGAAATAATCATTTACTATCGACGTAAGAATAGCAAAACCGTTAGTTCTCTTCGTTGTGTGAACATCGATACATCATTGTCCAATCTGCGGACGCCCTACCCTAGCCATAGAGAACACCAAAGATGAACATAGCCGTTTCCGTTGCTGCTTTTGAAGAACACAACTGTTTCGTGACGAAGAAGACGTGGAAGAAAACCAACGGAAACTAAGAATAGCAAAACCGTTAGTTCTCTTCGTTGTGTGAACATGGATACATCATTGTCCAATCTGCGGACGCCCTACCCTAGTCATAGAGAACACCAAAGATGAACATAACCGTTTCCGTTGCTGCTTTTGACGAACACAACTGTTTCGTGACGAAGAAGACGTGGAAGAAAACCAACGGAAACCATGCACGCGGTCCCAAGACGAAGAGCTGCAAGTGCACGGGGTGGAGGCCCTACGTTTGTCTCCATCCCTCCCGTGCTAGACGATCGAGCTCTGCCTACGCACATGCCTCCGACGCTTCCCTCCCTCGGAGCGCGCAGTCCCCAGCGCCAGCCACTCCCGGCCAGCACGGTGAACAGTCACGACTCGCGTCAGCCACTCAGCCACCACGCCTGCTCGCCGTCGCTCGGCACGAACCCCTACGCCTTCCGCTAGGCGACGGCGGCCGGCCGATGAGATGAAGCTGCAGCCTGCAGGAGGGTACTGTGCGCGCTCGCCAACTTTTGGCAGTCACATGCCGAGCTCAAGCACCGTGGGCCGGCAGCGATTCCTTTTTTTTTCTGTCAGCGCTGCAGCTGCTTTTGCCCGGCTGGTGCGGCGCCTTTTGGGATTAAATGACCACGAATCCAATCGCAAATCTGTACTAGCTGCTGTCTGTATCTACGCTTGCATTGCATGCGTCGGAATGTCAGATACACATACACAGGAGCCATTCTCGCATGCAAAGGCGAGGACCGAGGAGGAGAAATGGCTGTTCAATTCTGCAGTGCAAACGGGTTACTGCATGCATGGCTGCACACGCAGATGTGGAAATACCGTTCACGTACTGTACTAGCGTGGGTGGGGGACGGGTGTCGCACAAAACTACCGCCCGTGACGAGGTTGCTGCCGTTGATGCCGATGGGACGGAGGACAGCAAATATTGTAGCCATAAAAATATGACAAAGGAGTGCGCCTAATCAAGAAAATTCTCTTAGTGAATCGCTTGAGTGGTTGCCATGTGGGCCAATTCGACGTGGAGCGCGTGTCCGGACATGTTCGGTGGATGGATTGTAGGTGCACTCCATGATAGGCTCACTTCTTTAGGAACACAATTTTTACGGCAGAGCAGATTTGGCTCCCGAGTTCACATCCTTCTGGTTGAGTACGAAATTCGGTAAAATAGAAGAAAAAAATTATGAAAAAAATCAGAGACTAACACGTTAAAGTGTTCTACATATGTGCCAAAGTTTCGTTAAGAAATGACTTTGTTTGTGCTCTGTACGAAAAAGACCGAATCAGTGCTATAAAAAAGACAGATCTAGATCTCATGTTAGCCACGGAGTTTGTCTTTTTTGCACAAAGCAGAAAAAGTGTCATTTTTTACGAAATTTTGTAAGTATGTAGGGAACTTTAAGATGTTCGTCTCTCTGATGTTTTTCAGATTTTTTTGGAGTGTTTGTATATTTTTTCGAATTTCATACTTAACTAGGAGCATGTGAGCTCGGGAGCAAGTTTGAATTTCTGAATTTTTACCAAGTTCTTGGGTATCAAGATTTTTTTTCACGTGGGCCTCAATTTCGTTAGAAATTTTCCCGGTTGGAGCACGTGTTATAGAATCTAGACCATATTTTCACGTGGGCCTCAATGACATTTTTTGTGAAGCAAGTACAAAAAATATGGTGGAAAATGGCACCCATCCAATTATCACACAGAGTAGACCATATTTTATGGATAATCCAGCAATATTAGGAATTTTCTCGGTTTCTACCTAATTTCGCCTATTTAAATGACTTTATGCCTATTTTCCGAAAGTAATTGAATTTTGAACAACAAGTGTGTGATAGTTTGCTCTGAAAATTTTACAAAATTCATTTTAAGATACACCAGTAGTGGTTATATCACAGAACCGTCGATAGTTTTGAAAAATGTGACCCCTTTCGATGAATAGACACATCGTCCATTTTGACCATTTTTTCAACAAAATAAAAGAAAGTAAAAAATACTCAGAAAATTAAATCCTTTGGCATGGAGTCATTTTATGTGTACTAGTTGCTAGAAAAAATGATAAACTTGAGTTTTCACAAAGTTTCCAAAAAACTTCTTCACAAAAAGGTCAATCATCTATGAACATGTAGAAGTTTCGAGTCAAATGACCTAGATATGATCATTCCCATGGTGTAGTTTGTGATAATGTGCCCATATTTGACACATAGGTGTATCTTGGTTTGACAAACAATGTTGTAGAACTGAGTTTTTTCAAAATATTTTTATAAATATCATTTTACATTTTTTAATTGTAAAAAATGACATTTTTTTTAAGCAAGTACAAAAAATATTGTGGAAAATGGCACACATCCAATTATCACACAAAGTAGACCATATTTTATAGATAATCCAGCAATATTAGAAATTTTCTCGGTTTCTACCTAATTTCGCCTATTTAAATGACTTTATGCCTATTTTCCGATTGTAATTGAATTTTGAACTACAAGTGTGTGATAGTTTGCTCTGAAAATTTTACAAAATTTATTTTAAGATACACCAGTAGTGGTTATATCACAGAACCGTCGATAGTTTTGAAAAATGCGACCCCTTTCGATGAATAGACACATCGTCCATTTTGACCTTTTTAAGTGCCAAAATGACTTTTTTATTAAGCAAGTACCAAAGATATGTTGCAAAAAGTCATATACATGATGAAAAAGATGATATGGATCTCATACTTGGATTCCTCTTATTTTTCTAATCGACTTAGACATTTTATTTGTCAAATTTCGATTTACGGATTTAAAAATATGAATTATTTCATATTAAATGTAAAAAGGAAAATATAAAGTAAAATTTATTTTATTGTTATTTATTCAAAATATACTATTACATAATCATTGTTACTTATTCAAACAAAGTTTTAAAATTTAAACAATGAAAAAGTGTAACATCGTAACCGAGGGGTTAATATGATTGATAGGATACTAATATCAGTAAGTTCTAACATCTCATTTGGAAGCTAATTTGAAAGGAACTGAAAAGTTAAGCGTGCTTGGGCTGGAGCAATTTCAGAATGGGTGACCAAATGGGAAGTTTGATCAGGGTAAGTACTTTGACCTATGACTAAGTGTGTAATTAGAGATTAAGTATCCGATGGTTTTGGCTATGCCGACGGCTTTCTTGGCTAGCCCTACGGGCACGTATATGCCGACGGTCGGCATAGCCTATGCCGACGGCATTCTGGGCTATGCCGACGGCAAAAAGCCGTCGGCTTAGCTACTCATTCCTGTAGTGCAATTATCAACTATGCGTTAGGAAAGACCAATAAGAAGAAATTGTTTCAAGTCTGCCCCCCAATCCACCTCAATTTCAGCGTATGCGCGACAAGTTTATGAGAAGAAACGACGAGTGCAACTTTGTGGGAGACCGATGGATGCTTTCTTCGCGTTAGATATATTGTATCATTGTTTCCTCACTTGGAGAAGTGGCCGGCGCTCAATATGAGGCGAGGCATGATTATCCAGGCATCGCAAGTCGTGCGCTTGTTCCAAAATGTTTCTAGAAAGGAGCATGAAGTTTGGAATTTGAACCCGTGGTCGCGGTTTGAAACTGCCCGGCGTGGAGGTATTACTTTGGAGTCGATGTGTAATGGAAAATGACGGTAGCAGCATGTCGAGAGCTCCTTTTCTACACCACGTTTCAGATCACATTGAGAGATTCTTGATTGGATAGCTCATGTTATGTAAACGATTCTTGGCTAGTTCGTACCTGGTACATGCTCTGGGGGTTACGCTACGCCAGAATGTTGTTCCTTTTCGTATCACGGCCGGCCCCTGCGTGGGAGGTACAAAGTGCTAGAGAAAGTACGCTTTGGTCGGGCAGATGCTTCCAGGGAAAACGTGAATTCAGCGATGTTGTTTTCTTTTAACCAAAGGGCATTGTAGCTTTGTACTGTGGGAAAATGTTCGCATGTTGAGCGGTACAAAGCTTCAGTCGAAAGTTTGGGTAATGGATCTTCCACTTTGAGAGTCTTTGCCCGTCGAGTTGTCGGGGTTTACTTTATCCCCAGATACCACCACGGTTCTTCTTTCCCAATAAATCTTCTTTATAGTTGCAGGCTTACAGTTCAACGTCCATGTTGTGCTTTTTTTATTTTGTCTTCTTGAAAGGGAAAACATGGAGAATCATAGAGTATGCTACTCCTAAAAGAAATGAGAACATGAGCAGTGAGGTTCTGTTTAGCAGATGCCATCCACGCGTGCTGATATCACACTTTCCATTTCAGCAAAAATGGAAAAGAATGGTCAATTTATGACTTCCTGTTTATGCATTTCCTCCCTCCTTGAGTTACCTTGTTATCACACTCCTAGTTCAACATACAACAACGAACCCATGAGACAAATCTATGTACATTTTGAGGCATATTTACATCTCCACACATCAGTTAAAGCCAGGTTAAAGAGTTGCAAGGTTGCAACAACAAACCCAGGAGGTATTACTTTGTAATGGATCGATGAGATAAAATTACTGGCATCCACTTCCTGCAAAGCGCTAGCCTAGCCTCTTCAAAACTGGGGTAAACAGCAGTTTTTTTTTTTTTTTACAAAGGCAGCAGCGCTGCGATCCTTTCATTAAGAGAGAGCAACCGAAACAGGGTTCAGAGTTGCAAGGTTAAAGCTATACAAAGCAGAAAATGAAACTGTACAAGCCTTATGAGGTGGATTACATATCGCCAAGCCCCGCAGCTCCCTTCAGTCCTGCCTTGAACCAGACGGAGAGCTCAGTGTATATCAGATCGCAGATAGCAAATAAGCTCAAGGCTTTACCGTTGAAGATCCTGTCATTACGCTCTCACCATATGAACCACCAGATCGTCATGATCAGCGAACAGAAGTTATTCCGAAGTTGAGCATCAAGAGCGTTGAGAGCGGCGAGCCACCACTCCTGAAGGTCGCTGGTTTGCATACACAGCGTCATAGCATGAGGAAACATTAATCTAGTTAGGTAATATCCCCAAATTCCAGCGGTAACGGACAGTTAGCAAAAGGTGAGTTACCATTTCCTGTCCCAGGTTGCGGAGCGAGCAAGAGGGGTTGTGAGGCCAATTCCGCTTGGCGAGGTTGTCGCCGTGAGACAATTCCCTTGAATAGCCAGCCAAGCAAAGAAGTGAATCTTGCCCAGGATCTTGATCTGCCAGATGAGCTCCCTAAAACTGCTTTCAGTCCTGCCTATAAGCTGAAGATTATAAAGCTGATTTTGCCGAGCAATTTCCATCAGCAGTTCACTTCCATGACAGAAAATCCGTGGAAATTGTTAGGTTGATAACTTTGAGTCTTGTGGCACAGGTCAATGTACTCCCTAATGACCTGCTCCAAGGGGTTTATCTTGATCAGAGTGATCCATTTTTTATTGGTGAGCCCATCTGCAACAGAAATCTTTCTACCTCTCCTGTGCTTGAAAGGGCAGGGTATTGATCTTTAGGGGTTAGCCCATATAACCAATGATCAGATCAGAAGTAAGTGTCAGTGCCACTACCAATGGTAATGCATGTGAGGCTTGGAAGAGAGATATAATCTCCTTTGATATTGGTAGAGGGAGCCCCTGCCAAGGTTTATCAGCACACTTCTTACTTTGCCAAAGCCACGGCAGCTTGAGAGCGCAACCTTGATAGAGGATATTAGGGATTCCAAGCCCACCAAATTGCACTGGGGAACAGAGCTGCGACCATTTGACCAGGCATTTACCACCACTGACCTTGTCAGACCCAGCCCAAAGAAAGGCAGGCTGGATTTTCTCCACTTGCTTCAAACAACAGAAGTTCACTCTACCATTTTGAGGTAACTAACAACCGCCTATGTACACCCAAATTAAGGTCAAAATTGCATGTAGCAGAATGTATCATCAGCTAACAGGGTGAGTCTAGACAGAAACAAATAACACTTCCATAATCGAGTGCAGAGCTACCACCTTACGCCATCAAGAGACAACATGGGAGTCTCCCTGATGCTATCCATAGTAGAGGAAGAACCAAAGAATGCGAAATCAGATGTAACAAACAAGCCGCTCTTGGGGTTGGCTTCGACTAGCGCCATACTGTGGCCATTTTCAAAATCATTGCAAATGCTTCGATCCGGTGGGAAACAAAACATAGCTCCTAAACTGCCACCATGAGAGTGGACATGATGTGATGATGACCACAATTCTGTGGATAAATCACACGTATTTTCCCAGTTTTGCTTACAGGGACGCTCTGAATATGGAGACGAGGAATCCAGACAAGCGTCATCTGCATCCACGGGAAAAATGTTGTTGCTGTCCTCTGGGTCACGATGACAATCAAGAATTCCAGAGTACTTGGAAAAACTTGAAGCAGTGAATGTCACAGGTAACCGATCCAGCCCCTGTACGAGCCCAGTATCAGAATTATCAAACAACTCTGCCTCTGCCTCCATTCCAGCCAAACAAGATATACGGACAGCAGAGTCACAAAAGCTCTTTGAGCCCAGCTCAAAAGGATAATCTGAAGTTGAACATATGGAATCCAGGCAACTTCTGTTTCGATTTGACACAAGGCTGTTGCTCTCACTAGCATGGAAGTTGGAGATACCGCTAAAAGCGTTGTTATCAAGAATTCCATCTCTAAGGTCTGAAAAGGTTGAAGTGCATTTCTCATGTGACTGGTCAAACGCAGATAGAAGTCCAGCAGAAGAATTACCAAACAATCCTGCCTCAGTCAAGTCCTCCCCCTCTAGTCCAACTGATCTAGAAGTACAATGCTCTAGGGATCTGGAAAGATCAGGTTGCCAGGAAGTATTTGACAGCGCATACGGTACCACAGACTGCTCCCTGATCTGACAGGGGAAGGACAATCGCTTAGGAACTGATTCAGTGTCTGTCACCAACAACATAGGATCCCATCCATGATGATCATATGGCTCACTCTGAATATTATCACCCAATTCATTAGCTGAAGCTGGTCTGCGTTTCGTGAGAGGTTGGACATCTTCTAGCAACATGTTGGAAACCTGGTTGTGAACAGTGTCTCTTTTCCAATCAGAACTTGAAAGATTTGTAGTATATGCTGATGGTAGCGGCATGCACTGATGTGCTTCACTGTCCCCACAAGGTAAGCCGTTTTCCCAATCAAGATAACTTGGAAGGCCCCGATTGTCTACCCATGGCAAGGCTAATTGACGTGATTCGTCACTTGCATAAGAGGATGAATCCTTTCCTGATCTCAGTTTTCTTGATGAATTGAAGTCGCCCCTGTAATCAAGCATGTTTTCGAAATGACCTCCGGGATCAGAAAGAGTATGTCTGTGAACCATTTCCATCTGTCTCATGGACTCTTTATGGTGCTGCATTGCATAAGGCAACTATCAGAGGTAAAACTGATAACTAGATAACAGAATAACTTTTAGTACTAGGTAATAATGCATTTGTTCCAATGACAAAGGCTCAGCAAAGAGTACCTTTCTTATTAGGTTGCTGGCGCCTAACCTTTGCATGATATCAGCGAAAAATTCTGATCTGAGAAATGTAATCATCACGCTAACGAAATTAGACTATACGAAAGTATAAACTAATCGAATTATTCAATAATATAATGACAACCTTTTTAGCAATAACTCGCAACTTTCCGTCTCCGCTGTTTTTGAAGCCAGCTTTAATAGATTTCTTCTCTTTTCTGAAAACATCCGTCCACTCCCAGGTTCTGTGTCCATTACCAGCACAGCACAAATAGTAACATGATGGGATTAGCAACCCATCTGAATGTAGCAATTGCAAATTTGAGCAATACACTGCTAACAGAATATATCTCACAAGTACATCCTTACAAAGCTTTTAGGAACTTGGGAAGTATTCCAGAATTTAGATAAAATGAATAACCGTCTCAACAAGGCGAGGTATCTAAGCAGTAATATGTGCTTGTATCAGGCAACAATTGCAGGGCACGTATCAGCATCCAAGCAAGGAAAACATATATAGATTTCAGAACAGATGTCTGATAATTAGCGAGGCAAAACAACTAAGAACAATAAGATACCAGGATTTGCATGATATCCTTATATCCTCATTTATTTAGTAGTACATCTTTCATTTGTTCAGTTCCAAGTCCCAACCATGGTAAATAAAGCTTCAACTATCAATGACACCATCATGGTAAAATATATGTGACATAAACGTACAATTTCCAGGAAGGTTGACTATACACAGAAAGACTTTTGGCAGTGTGTAGTACTTCTTTTGGGAACACAGCAGTAAAGTAGCAATTACATTATGTATTTGTATTGGGTGATGAGCATGTGCTCACCAGTATTTCTTGAAATCCCTGCAAGTTCAAATGGTGTCTGAATCATGGGTGTCAAAACATGACCAGTTGGGGCACCATCACAAGGTTTTAACTGAGGTGTATCATGATTGTCATGTTCTGCAGAGAAGAGGACTTATAGTTAGAAGAATCTAACACTGCCTCACTCATATATAAAAGAGGAGGCCAAAGAAAGAAAATCATACCAAAATGTGAGGCTTGCACTTCCATTTGCTCATTAGAAAATGCATTATTCGAGGGTGTAGCAGGGGTCTGATCGGGACACAGGGTAACCTTTTGGACAGGGAACTTCTTCTGCGACGTCACATTATGTGCTTCTACAAGATGCAGAAAGAACACAAGAATTCCATATGAATGATCCACTGGGGCTCCTTTTAATGTATGAAGCAAGAGGAACCGAAGAGAATGAGGATATAGGGCATCAAATGGACGTGTATACAGAGTTACAAACCAATTCTCTCACCCTCTTTTTGCTTGGAGATGCTTGGCACATTGTTTTGATGAGGTGGTCTGAAGGAATGGGATCTACAGCCTGACTGTTCCCACATTTTCTTAAAGAATTTTAACTCGGAAGTTTTCGCATCGGAACCTGCATAGCAAGTGATGTCCAAATAAGAGTGTCAAAAGGCACAGATTATTTTTTATTTTTTCTGTTACTCCAATCCTAGGGCAGACTTGTTTGTCCGACGCTATTTATTTGCTACCTTGAAAGTTTGAATACAAGTTTTCAGGTGGGTTGTTACCAGCCCAGCACTGATTCTTCCAAAAGAAAAGTATTACATTGCTCCAACAGTCTAACGGGTACATTGCAACTATCCTTGAAATTTTTGAACATATTGAACCTTTGCCTAGTAATTACAATAAGCAAATAGGTTGACACATAAGAAAAGAATTACAGTTGACAGACTATACTAGTGGCAGTGGCAGTGTGGCACGCACAACGCCCATTTTAAGGTTTAATTTAATTTCATCTACCAGAAAACTAATGCATTGCGAAACACAAAAGGAGGGGGCTATATAAATTCTGCACTGTTACAAAATGAAAGGGATTCCAGTGAGACAAGAACCACCTTGGGGCTTGGGTTTCTCAGCTCTGCCTGTGTTAGCATCCTGTCTCGCATATATGTGATGACCACCAGCTTCGCTTGCAAATCGAACCTTTTTCTTTGGCCTCCCATCTGCCATTAGGTACTCAATCATTACATGAAGCCAGAAAATTAAAAATGATTTCCAGGAAGAAACTCTCACTGTAAAGGCTGCAATGACCAACATGATGGTGCTTGAGGGTAAAAAATAAGCCAATAGCCGGAGCTCTACACACAAAATCCAAACAATTTGGGGAAAGAAATCCTAAAACGCCATGGGCTCGCACAAACCGCACATTCCAGTTTCATGAAACACGTACAAGAACGGGTGGAAAGCATCCACACGTCGGCAGGGATCGCCCGGCCGGAAGCACACGGCCTTAAACTAACACGAAATCATTCTAATTCGACAGTGGAATTATCCAAAGTCTCCCAAAAATGTCACGAACTATTCTATCTTTCTTGAAAAAGAAAAAAAAGGACAGGATCAACATTTCAATCCAATTACAATCGTGGCACCGATTTTAACTCCGCTGCGTTTCCTGAGCCCTCTAACCCACGCAATCCCAGTTCGACCCACAAGATGGGACCTTCTCTCTCGATATTGCTTCCAGGAACTCGAGGGATATCTAAACTCGAATACAAGAAAGCGCAAAAGCGGTGGAGGTGGGCGAGACGGACCTGTAGAGGAGGGTTCGGGGGCAGGCCTAGACGCCGGCGGGGGCCGGAAGGCCAGGCCTCCTGGTGGCCGCGGCGGCTTAAGAGGGCGGCTGCTAGGGTTCCGGCGCTGGGGACGATCCATCGCCCGCCGCCGCTGCCGCTTGGGTCGGTGCGCGCCAACACAGGAAGGAAGCGGGGAAGTTTGGGCCTGCAGTTCTCGCGTGTGGTCAACTGACAAGTGGGAACCCACATGGCAATTAGGTTGGTATAATTGGAGAAAAGCGGCAGAAGGAAAAAAGGATGAGAGAAGGAGTATTTTAAAGTATTCTGAGAATACCATTATTTAAAAAACCGAAGTATTGAATATTTTGAGATGTTTTGATGCAATGAATAATGTGGTTTCAAAACTGAAGCATTCCCCCCAAAACTGCATTTTTTTTTTCGTTTTGACCTCATTTTTTCTAGACTAAGAAATTGTATATTCATCCGACCTAGCACTAAAATATTTCATTCTTTGAATAATGTGGTTTTAAGAAAACCGAGCTCCCAAACTTAGCCTGAGAATCGCAAAGGGACTCATGAATCAATCGTAGGGTCTCATTTAAGTGTGAGCTCTGGACCATACGATCAACACAATATGTAACCTTCTCCGGCGTTGTATAAATGCAAACGCTCACAAACACGCCCTATACCCGCCATATGATAGCACACATGCACAACTTATCTCTATGAGTACCTTCAAGGGAGACCAAGTCGACAGATCATGAGGTTGACAAAGTCACCACATGCGAATCGCTTTTGACGCGTGACGGACACAATAGGTACAACTGAAAATATCGCGGATTAAATTCTCAAATAAATCTAGATAAATGCGAACACTCATACCAGTTCTAGAATGTGAATATAGATGAGTTGGATCCACCGTGAGGAACCCTAACCAACCGTGCCGTCATTTCTCCCAAGGCAATATATTTTATGTATATAAATTCAACATTGCTTGAATCATTTCCCCGTGGTTTGCAAAAAATTGTGTAAGAATGCTAAAGCATTTAGAACACGAAGGCAATCCTTTGATCTGGTCCTTGATAGAAAGAGGACCTTATGAAACCTACGGATCACTGAAATAGCCTAGCTTTCCAAGCCAAGTGACCTTACTTACTGTAGTGTTAAGACCCACGGGGAGAAGCTCCCGAGCTAGGGTTGACGGCGGCGGCGTCTCTGGAACTTTTCGTGGATAATGGCTTGGGTATCTAGGGTTTTCGCGTCGGGAGGAATAAATAGGCGAAAGGGCGGCGGCTGCGGAGCCACGAGGGCCCCACACCACCCCATGGTGTGGGCGCCACGTGGCTCCCCTCCGTGTCTCCTCTGGACTCCGTCTTCGTGTTGGAAAAATAGGGAGGGTTCAGAAGCTCCTCCCGGCGTCATGTAGCAAAAAGTCAACATATGTAGCAAAAAGTCAACGCATGCTGCATATCCCATTAAACGCATTAAAATCATTGAGGAAAATATATGGCAAGATAGCAAAATCAACTAATGCAAAAACACGAAATGACCTCTGCAGTATGAAGATAGCATCTCATGCACATGCCCAAAATCATTGCAACATTGCCACACATACCCAAGAGCACTTGTGGATTTCCACCACACATGGTAGCTTCAAATCGGCTAGTGTTACACTTGAGGGTGTGCGAAAATGAACCGTGATGTATAAATTTTTGTACTACCGCTAATTTAGAAGGAAAATGAACTACTCCAGCTTTTCTCAGCTGGTTTTAGCCGGTTTGAGTCAAACTGTTTTTGCCTACCTCTAGTTACACTTGAACAACCATAACAATGAAACAAAATTTGTACTTTTGTAGACACGTTTTAGTATATCTGTTCATTCATTTCTGACAGTATATAGTCCATGGCAAAATATCCAAAACATATTGTAATTCAGGGAGTAGTTGACATAAAAAAGGCTCCACATATGTACCGCTGACGAATTATCGTCTTACATTTAGATTTTAAGAGAAAAAATATCATCGTCCTAGGGTGGAGTTAAACCCTGGTTCTCGTAGTGAACCGAGCTCGATCATAGATCCAGACCGTAGAAACTAA
The DNA here is from genome assembly GCA_947311845.1 of Poa pratensis. NCBI lineage: Eukaryota > Viridiplantae > Streptophyta > Magnoliopsida > Poales > Poaceae > Poa > Poa pratensis. Next base: position 1,557,565 of record CAMZMU010000111.1, read on the forward strand.
CAACTCTGGCAAATTAGGAGCCATCTGCATGAAGTTGGCACGCACGAACACAAACACAACCCAATTCCAGGCAATCTCAATATCCCAATGCCCAGTGTTTCATCATGCCATTTCACAGAGAAGGCAATCTGAACATCTAACAGAACATCGTCTGAACCAAAGCATTCGGTAAAATATTCACAACCAACGTCTTTCTTTCAACAGATATATACCATAACAGACCCTACAAGGAAAATGGGAGATAAACATGCACCGCGAAGGTTTTTCTGTTCCCCTTTGTACAGTGTGAATGGTATAATATCACACGTGACATGGAAATAAACAAGACAAAATATCAGACAAGAAAAGCCAGCAGCTAAATACATGAGCACCACCTGTCTGTTCTATACAAATACACAAATGGATGAAACCATATCCCGGTCCCATCCAACCAAATGTCCATGTGGCACACAGAAGCGACACTATTCATTGGTTCACATCGATCGGTGTGCCAGACCTTGCCTGTGATATGCGATTTGCGTAGATTGTTACTAACCGCAGCTGTGTGCTACTGAGCCCCTCCAGATATGGTACAAACGCTTTCCCTAGCATGATGTAGATATCCACCAAGCAGAATACAACAGTCTGAAGGAAGTGCAAATGATATCAGATGTGGAACACCAAAGATCATCAAAAGTAAATTTTGCCATACATAAATCCAGAAAATACATAATGTCGAGCATGTTTAATGTGCACTAACAATGAGTAAAATAAAAATGGTCCGCTACAAATTGGAACTCCTAGGTAGGGAAAAAAACTATTCTCTACCATATCATGTACCAATATAATGCAGGATGAAGATATAAATCAAGAGATCCATTGATTAGCAGATAGGAAGTAAAAACAGATCAGGTGCTTTGAATTTCAGTCGGGTATCAACACGAAACTGGAAGGCAGAGTTCTTAATCAAGAAAAAAATCACGAGTTTGGGTATATTAACTTGGGTGGGTGGGGGGGGGGGGGGGGGGGGGCAAGGCCACATCAGTGGTACCGTGGCAGCAGATCTGCAGCATCTACCAGCAGTTCATGCCGGTTTCAGCATGATTCCGAGTTTCACAATGACCATAAAGAGGTTCTGTGTTTTATGTTAAAACTTTTAAGTCGGCTAATAGCTTCCACCCGCATTATCATGTGCTACCACCCCATATATATTCTGCTTATAAGCTGAAGTGGAGATTACAGTTGGCAGATAAAATCCTGGTCCATGTTGTTGCCTCAAATAATGGTAGCACCTTATCCCTACTTTTTAGGTACTACCAGAAGCCCATTATACTGGTGGGATATGGAACCATGCTTTTTATTGCTCTCTTAGGTACTTTACACAAGCTTCAGAGCCCACTAGTTGAGGAAACTAGCATCGCCAGCGTAAACTGTAAAGGCTATTCATCAGAAAAACATGTAAAACTACCTTGCGAATATCTGGACTCTGGTTGCTGAAAGCATCAAAAAGTGCTGGTAAGAATGAAGGCAGTTGAGCCACCAATTCCTCCTGTGAAAGCCGCCCAACCAGCTGCACGAGTACAAGAAGAATACCAACAGTTAACCATTGTTGTTCAGGATATATTGCTACAATTAACTGAGTGGACGTGTCTACAAACTAATAACTATAGAGTTCTTATCAGACGATTCTTCCCATACAAATATGACCTTGCTAACAGATGTAACAATGGTGCTTAAATGGAGAAAGTTGTCTGAATACTGCTGTACACATGGGTTATCATATCAATGGTCATAAAGCCATGATGGGCCTAGTGGTTACAGACAATCCAAGGAAATACCAGGTAAACCAGAACCATTAGCTATCAGATCAATAGTTATCAAGCAACAATGAGCCATCAGATCAATAGTCGTCAAGCCAAGATGGGCCGGATGAACCAGAATACTCATCAGCTAATGGAACTTCTGAATAGAGCACTTGAAAAATGATTCTTCGAAATATATAATGATATTGTTCTCATAGCTGATTACGTGTGACTAAGATACCTTTGTCAAGCAGTTGATACACGTGACAAGTGTCTTCTCATCATCACTAACTATCAAGGGCACAATAACCTGCAGCACAAGCAAAACAATGTATACAGTAATATAAGTTGCTAACTATAGAAACTACAGATAAACATAGTAGTACTGCGGTAGTATAATTAGTAAATAGGATTTGAGTACTGGACATACAGCAAGGCATCTAAAAGGATCATATTTTGCCAACACGACATTTAAGCACTGGTTTGCTTCATTTGAAATCTGCACCGGCATTAAGAAAATATTAGCACTGCAAAAACAAAATATAACCTCTCAATTAGGAAATTATACCTTTGCCACAATATCTTTGGTCATCAACACCAGCTTTTCAAGGACAATCTCTATGGATTCCTCCATAAGATCTTTCTGAGAAAATAAATAGGCAATATCAATCATCATATTGACTACTAAAATGCATGATTTGTGAGTACCATACCTGATTGTGAAGCATCTCAGCAACTAGCGATAGAGAAATCTCCCTGACAGAAGAATCAGAGTCATCCAATACCTCAAGGACAGTTGTTAATATCTGATTGAAATACTATTTAGAAAAGGGGGTGGTATTAGAATACAAATATCATATATTGAATGATAACATATTTTAATAAAACGAAGTAACATATTAGATGCAGAGGAATTGATAGGAACTGTGTTTTGAGGGGGGAAATTGGGGGACACCAAGTAAATGACTTTAGACAGAACCCAGACGTAACCTTCTCTGTTGTTGAAATGGTGATGAATTCATCATTTTCAGAAACCATCTCGTCAGATTCAAGAATCAAGCAGGTGAATTGTACTGGGCGTGATGTAATGAAAAGCTAAACGAGTCACTGCATTCAGTTCAGATTTAGAAAAGAACATGATGCATTCTCACGTGTAATGCATTTCCCTCCCACCCACTCAAATTTTCAGGAATCGTAGGCACCAAGATGGAAAAAAGTCATAAAACTGAACGAGCTCGTACACACACACACAACGAATGACTTGGCTGTTAAGCCCAATCGTGAAGAGGAAATCAAACAAAAGTAAACTCAAAAAGAATGCGATAAGAATATCGAAGCCTCTCGTCTAAATAAAATGGGATATGAAATGATACGGTTACAGACCTTTGTCCATATAGAGTTATCTTTGTTGGCAGAAGCTTGCACCAACTGCTGTAGTGCATCCTGCTTATCTTGGGATGAAACTTCGCCATCATTACTTATCTAAGAAGGTACAACGTCATATCATCGTGATGTTATTTAGCACGATGAAAAGTAAAAACAGCATGTACCAGTATTACTCTGGAACCAACAAAGATGAAGGGAAAATAGAAGGATATATAAGAAGTACCCGATGAAGAAGTTGTGGTATGCTGGGGCCGTTAGTTGTGTGTGAGACAGCCTTCACAGAACTAAGGTCAACAAATTGATCCATGTCTTGAGTGTTGTTCACACCAGTTGTAACAACAGCATTACGTCCATCAGAACCAACACGGCCAAAATCCAGGCGAGGGGTGCCAACAGAATTTTCATCATCAATGGTGGCATCTGATTTTTCAGGATAATCTGCCCATGAGCGTGCAGCTTCTACAACAGAGCGAGCATTGCTCTTTGATTCCCTGCTTGCTGCAAAAATTTCAGCTTCAGAAGCAGGTTCATAACAATGATTAGCATGATCAGTGCTGATGTCAGAGGTTGTTCGACCAATATGAAATGTTGATTCTTGAACTGCATGCATCCTCTTCCCTGATTCATTGTCAATGGAACTAGCAGAAACCCGTCCAAAAGGATAGCTATTCCGTGATGTCGGGTTATAACCATCTTCAGAAGTTCCAAAATCAACCTGTTCATAATCATAAGACTTGGGACGTGAACGTTCTTTCTTGCTCTGCAAGTAGTTTACCAGATCGACCTCAATACGAGGTGTATATTGCTTGAGAGCTCGCCTCACAATGTTTTGTTCTTCAATCGACAAATTTAGAATAAAGTTTAAGACTGCTGCTGAATCGAAATGAGAATAAACTGATATGATTCCTTTAATTGATGTTTCCTTCAACTTTGCATTCTTTTCATGTACCAAAGGTGCTAGTTTTGAAAGCCAAAGCTTAAGAAAGCCGCTGTTACTGTAACCTTCGACATCTACCTTGTACTTGCTGAATGACTTATTAGCGAACTCAAGAACAGCCAGTTTTGCCTTCGGAGACCTTTGTTCATCCAGTGAACGTACTATTGCAGGTAGCAATGTGTCAACAGCATATGTTCGGCCAACAACTTCCAGGGTTGATGAACATGGCTTCGAAACCAATTCCTTCGGATCAATAAGTCTTGAAAAGACATACGGCAAAATTCTTTCAACATAGCTCTCAAATGGCTTCTTGCATGCTGGAATAATATCTGCAAGTGTGGAGAAAGCTGCCTGTGCAACTTTGTGATGAGGATCATCCAAATAACGGAAAAACAGCTTCATGACCTTTTCAAAGTTCTGAGTAATTTCTTGAATGCCTTTCTGTCCTTGTTGCAATAATGTTTGAACAAAATTAAAAGCTGCAACTCTTGCTACCCAGTCTGAACTTGGACTAAGACCCTCAGATAGTGCATCATTTAGAGATGCTGGACCTTCTGTATATCCAGACATGTCATTAGATGGGACATGACCATCATCAAAACTGTGTCTTACATTCCCAGAAACCCTTGATACCACTTGCTTCCTAAGAGGCCTCTGGAAGTGTGGAACATTGTTGTTCTGCAAATTTCTGTAACTGGCATCCCTATAAGGCATATCAGTGAAGTGTTTGTCCGTATGCATTTGTGGCGATCGCCTGGTAGCCCTTGGCCATGTATCATTACTCTCATCCATAATGCTATCATCTTGAGACCTCCCTGAAGATCTTCTCAAATTCGGCATTGACAAATCCGATGTGGGTTCAGATGATAGATTACGCAAATATGGTGACCTTGATCGCCCTTTGGTGTCTACCTGAGGCACTGCGTCTATCAAACGTGAACTACCATTTCTTCTGATACTTATGCTAGGAAGGGAGGAATCCAACAATGCAGAACTCTGCAAGGAAAGTTGATCCAAAGCAGGTGTAGCAAGCGGTCTATGAGGATCACGAGAGGATGGAGGATCAACTCCTGCACTAGGAGGAAAGAAAGAGAAATTAAGGTTTCTCAAGTATATAGAAGTCATGAAATCAATAGCAATAGGGATTTGACGTTGACAACATAATAAAATAGCCTTTCAACATTTTTATCGTTAAGCAGCATAAACCATACCAAGATCCAAGCTTGTTGAGCGCACAGCTGAGAAATTTTGCCTGCCTACACCTTTCAACAGACTCTCGATCGCTGAAACCTTTTGTTTGCTTGAACTAAGCACACTCTCTATGCTTCTTTCAGAATGTCTACCAGTTACTTCGACTGCGACAGAAGAACGCTTGACGGGAGAGACGATTCAGAAGAAATTGCAGCACCCTTGTCCATTGCAACAATAGATGAAGTGTTGTATCCAGTCAAATGTGTACCACTTGCATGAGATGAGGAACGAGAAAGTTGAACACCCTTCTCATGCAATGATGAAGACGGATACCGCTTGTGCATGCCTCCGTCTTCATCATTGATTATCTGCAAATGTGCCCAGTGTTAGATCAAACTAACAGCAACAGGGCCTCGGGTTAACATCAGGACATCACTAATGGGTACAACCTGCAATCTGTGACAATTTAATTTTTTGATAAAAAAACAGTTTTTTAGAAAAATCTGCAAGGCTGAGCTTGAAAGAATTCACAGTACGTAGTCCTAAAACAGCTAACTAGCGCTGCTACCTTATTTCCCCGGCCTTGAACTGATCAAGGGAGATACTTGATTTGCTCTGCTTTTCACAAATTTACATACAATTCTTGGCTGTATTAGCCAAATGTAGACTTTTGATTGAGAGGTAAACATCAGGCACCGGATGCTATATATACTACTGTCTAGTAACACTTATTCAAACATAAAATAACCCAGTGTAAGATATTACAAAACCCCAAAAAAACTTCTGCTTCCATGAGATTGATAGAATGATCTATATAATATCCTTAGCTAGTTGATAGTTGCATGGGTTTTTTCTTTGTATACAAAGCTATTGTTTTCTCTCTTTTCTGAATTGGCAGCACATAAGTACATGATAATACTAATGAATATAAAATCAATGTCTTCAGCCTCATTTTTTTCTGTTATAGATTTCATAATTGGTATCTTGTGATCTGTGCGGAGAAGTAAATCCACATACCCTCTGTATTGCAGGATCAAATGACATAAAAAGCCGGCGTGATCGCTCAGGCCATGTCTTTATGAACATCCTATAGCAACTTCTTGCGGTTGCACGAACCTGTATTTGCAAAATAACATTACATACAAGAAATAACACACATTAATATGAGTTTCAGGCTTACGATATTGAACAGTATTGCAATAATGTTATTAAGTTGGGAAACATATATGGTGTTAGTTCTACCTCACTCATTGCATCTGCCACACAGCACTTTATTAGGTCTTCATATAAATCAGCTGAGCGTTGTATTTCTGGAGCATCTGCCCAATATTCCAATATTAGGAGTGCATATTCACAACACCTGTCATCAGAAGAAATGTATAAGTAGCTTTAAAACCCCATGTGTGTTGAGACAATCAAGGCATAAGTACCTAGCACGGAGGATTGCACTGCGGTCATTTTTTGCTGTGTCAGCTATCAGAGGAACAATACGTGAAACCTTGCAGTTCCGTAGGATCTGCGAGAAATTGCATGTCAGAAAACTAATGAAAGGAAGTACCATGGTTCAGTACAAGAAGGCAGAAATCTCACAGTTTTTACACAGTTGTCCGAAGATTCAGCAATCACAAGCACAGTTATGACAACAAGCTTAAAAAGTGCCTGAGAATTTCATTAATATGTTAGCCTATTAGTATTAGGCAAGTTTTGCATAGCACTGAAATAGCTTCTAGAATTACCGGAATAAATATTTCAGCACATGCTTCAAAGTCACTGAGGAGTTCCTTCGATAGTACATTAAGTAGATGGCATGCCTGCGAAACAAACCTAGTCAGCAAGTTTTTTATCACCAAGAAGTTTGTCCTGTCATTGCAATTTAACCAGAAAATGTTCTAACAGAATTCCATAACACCTGCATTCTTACAGAGTGAAACAACTTAAGACTAAACTGATGTTTAGTGGTGTAAAATAGAAAATTCTTTACCAGACCCTAATGGCTTACTGAAACTCGCAAAAGTAAAAGGTTGATTCCATCTAGTGTTGCACATCTAAGATAACTTTGACCAGTACACTCACTCATCCCGCCAACTAAGCAGGCATGGAATTCCAATGCATCAGTCTGTGCTTAACCATAATAATAAGCTTTTTGCTTTTGCAAGGGAACCTTAATAATAATCCGGAACAGATATTTCTTATTTTCTTTCTGGACTGTATAAGGAGGGGCATCGAGGTAATGGATTCAGTCCCTGTGCAGTATATAGTAAATGAGTCTAAACCTCTTTGGAACCATGTTAAAACCTAGGGAGGAATCTGGTAATCTTAGTGAGTCTGTCGCATGGTCTCTGGAGCAAAGGCTCTTTCACAGCCAGTGAGGTACAATCCACCTGATATTCAATTCAGTGCCACCATGGGATAACTGAGCCACACTCTGCAGTGGTTTGCTCTTTTCCCTTCTTCGCTTATCTTTCTTTTTACAAGGATTTCGCTTATGTTTTTGGAACACTTGCCTCCCATCACTTAACATGAGCCCATGTAGTTCCCTTCCACGTGTCTTTACAGTTTGCGTCGACATACCCATAGAACTTCGGTAAGCCATACTTGAGGTGTCGGCGAGGTAGAACCTGAATACGGTGAGTCGTCTCTACCCGACTTGTCCTGTTCTTGTACCTAGTTGCTTCCACCTCTCAAGTTCACATGTGGTTCCATTACGCAAATTCTGTTTTAAAACCGACTTTCTATCGTGTTAGTATTTTAGATTGGAGTCTGTGCTTGTGGGGTTGAGCACTCATCCAATGTGCCCTGAGATCTCTGCGCAGTCTCTCTCTCTTTTTTCTCGAGATTTCTCTGCGCAGTCTCTGACCCCCCCCCCCCCCCCCCCCCCCCCCCCCCAATTAACTTACATGGGGTGGGATTATTTGCACATATTCAAGGCTCATTTTATGGTTGATATCTGTTTGCGACAGACAGACATATAGATGATTTGGTGATTTCAGAAAAATGGGTATTTTTGTTGCAACTTGCAAGAATAATTATCAGCATTCAGACATTCAGCTGTCAATAACGATCAAAAGGCAAGAAAATAGTACCTGCTTTACAATGCTAGATCGTCGATCGCATAGCTGAGAGGACAATGGATGAACTAGCTGCTTCAAGAGTATGAAAAATGATGGATAATCAATTGCGCCTGATACAAAAAAATCAAGTAAATATGCACAATCATGTTAGCAAGAGAGGACGAAAAAAATTAACATTGCATATGACCAGTCAATACTATGAATGGTTTATAGTGTAATATAATATTGATACAATTTCGTCGCTCTCTCTCTCTGTCTAACCTCCCTCATTCCGTCGCTCTCTCTGTCTAATAAATGAGAAGGCAGCATGCCCACTAATGTCATACTGAAGTTGCAGAACTTCTGCTGTGACACAAGAGGGTGCGATGGAAAGTCTCTCTCATGGACAGTCTTGGTTTCCAGCATCCAGACCTGGCTAAGTCATTAGGCTGCATCCTGCCTATCTTCTTAAAGGAAACAGATGATCTATTTTATTATTTTATTTCGTGTTGAAAAACGGATTACCCTACCTTTGGATTTCCCCTCAATTCAGCTTCTACATGCAACAATAACTTCAAGACTGACACAGGTATATTTTTTGAAGAAAGCAACTTAATGACAAAACAAAAATGTATGTAGGAAAATAGGACATTGGAGACAAAAGATCAACCTCCATAAACCAAGGCTTCGATCCTTTGCATCGCAGCTATACGTATAGACCAGTCCTTTTCTGGATTAAGAGCAGATGCAATCTTCTCAATCTCTCTAAGTAATTCTTTCTCTGAATGAACTCTTATGGGTTCCACTGGTTTTTCAGTAATATCTGTATCACCTGGAAAACAACACAAAATCCCGCGATACATCATCAATACGGTGATGTGTGTGTAAATCCCCAAAACTTCAGAAATAGTAAATTAACATAAAACTAGTATTGTCACAACAAATTTGACTACTTAAACTTCGTTTGCTAAATTATTTTACTACAAAAATATCCCATAAAATAGTAGAACAAGAAGCCCCTACTTTATATACCAAGCAAAGAAATGATGATACATACCTCTGAAAGGGACAACTGCATTTATACACATTGAGTGGATGGAATATCAAATTTTAATCAATGCAAGGTCCAGAATGGAGTTGCCAATAATTAACAGGAAAAATACATCGAGGCTAACATCTAAGCAAGTTTGTGAAGGCAACATGTGATGTCCACTGTAAGTATGTCAGTGGATCCACAAGTGGCATCTACCACTGCTGTCTGTCAGAATTTTGTAGTTATTAACTAACTAAATGTCTTTTAGTGACCATTATCTGTACATGAATACAAAAGGAGTGTCATGTTGAATAGGGCACTGAGCATGCAACGACGGTAGTATGGACCAAATCAGCGGTAATAGATTGGCCATTTCAGCTTGATCTAGTAGCTCTCCTAACCACACATCTTTCGAAAGTCTACAACTATTGAGCATGCAATTAAACTACACTCGTTATAGCAACAAATATCGTAGTTTTATTCATGCAAACAATATAAAAAGACCTGAATAATGGCATGGACTCTAGGTACAAGGGACATTAATAATGGTTCGCAGACTGCAATAGGGAGAGACTAAATATTGGGAACATAAAGGTAACGACACTATTTGCAGCAACAACCATAAACAATCTAGGACTCTGCGAAAGTCCGCTCAGATGCACATTACAAAAAGAAGCCATTACTTAAAATCTTTGTTAGCACTTTTGGTCACAAAAAAATACTAATCAATAGAATGGAATCGTCCAGTAGGCCAAAAACTAAAACTTACCTCCAAATAATGTGCTTTCCCTTGATGTGTTTTTTTTCCTTGGACTGCCTCTTTTGGGATGAGCACTAGCAGATCTTTCCATGGCCCTATATTGCACTCTAGCCCCATCCGATGCGGCAACCTTTGGTTCTATTTTATCCAATCTTGAATTTATTTCCTTTAGCTGAATACATCAAACAAGGCAAAAGGAAGAATAATCACGATGTCAGCAATCAGATCACCATGGCAAAGTAGTAAAGGATCGCATGCATCAGTTAATTACCATATAAGAAGGCAGATTATGGCGCTGCAACTCTTCATGGAACTGAGATCCCATATTTTTGTACATCTCCTGTAGTGAAAATAGAGAATGCAAATATTAGATTAAGGATGGAAGTATTACAGTAAATCAGGGATTCAGGGAAGTCAATGGCATAAAAGAAGAAAATATTGAGTATGCATTTGGATATAGTTAAATTGCATGACAACAGAAGTTAGTGTTGATCTGTTTTCAACACTACTATGGTTGGTACCGACCTGAAGTGAACTTTGGTATGTGACAAGTAGCCACATAGTAAGTAGCAATGTTCAAAATATCGGCCGGTAAGCCGATTTATCGCTTATCGGGGGGTCACTGATAAGATAAACGCATATCGGCTGTGTTTATCGTTTGGGCAGTTTTATCGGTTTGACAAGCGATTTCTCGGCGGATTTTCGGATTTTCCAGTCCTAAAACTTGGGATTAATGATATCCATCTTTATAATTTTTAGTATTATAAATATAATATATCTGTATGTCATATATTAGAATTTTTAGTGCCAATATTATATATTTGTATAGCATTTTTTATGTATCTTAGTGCTGGAACCAGGGATTTTGCAAAAAAAAAAAAAAACTGGCCGATAAATAGTCGACCGATAAAATCAATTAATCGGCCGATAAGCCGATTTATCTGTTATCTTGTGCCGTCCGATAAGTTAACGATAAGCGATATCTTGAACATTGGTAAGTAGTGGTGTCTTCTTACCTAAACTAGTCAAAGAAGTGTATGGGTGAAAGGCAGAATGGAAAAATGGAAAAATGGAAGAGACTGAGTACGAGAAAGGGACGCAAGTACGCAACCAGAAGAGAACATCCAAACATACAATTTGCATTTCTTTTAAGTCAATTAGCTTGGTACAAGAAGAAAGTTACCGTACTGTACAATCCAATTAAAACCATACGAACGGTGGAACTGTAACAAGAATACAAACATAAGACAAAACAAAATAGAATGAAAAGGTTCAAACAATGGCCAAACAGGGAGTGCAAATTGAAGAAAGAAATTGCATAAGTAACTAAAAAGCATAATATTGGGCAGGTTTGTAATGAACCACCTGTATACAGGAAATTGCAGCCTCTCTAACACTTGGGTTCAAATCATTTAACAATTGCAGGACCTGTGAAGTTGAAACAAGATTAGCAATTAGCGTTGCCAATTGTGCAAGAAAATAAAGGGAACTTCTTTTATTAGTAGTAAAGGGAAAACAAGAAATTCCATATCAAATAAGGAGAAAAACATCTTGACATACAGGTGAAAGAAACACTCGCTGTAGAAGGAGCTCTGTAGACGCGAAAAGCCCAACTGCTGTCGCAAGGGTGCGCACAAACTCTTCTCGCACCCTCCAGCTCTTGTGAGTCCAAGCATAACTTCCAGCTCTTTCAACAATGATTGTTGGAGAAGAAACCTGAAATTGGAGTTACTAAATCAGTTCCATATACCCCGCAAGGTAGCCAGGGGATAAAAAAGTTTCACGTGAAGATAATGATTATTAATGTGAAATTTTGGTCACTTCAGTGCAACTCTTGGGTATTTATTTGCTTTCTCATTCTGAACCTTTCTGTTCTGAATTCAGTTAAAGAGATATTAGGTATCCTTTCTTACATTTTTGTAACTTGTGAAATGCCTGAGTTCAAAAATAAAAATTTCCATGTAAACAGTGTATGCAGCATAGGAAAATCTATGATATATTGAAGCTCACAAAACCCAGGAGAAGTTTTTATTCGAAGGACAAATGAGAATTTAATGCTGTAATGATGCTAAACATATTGTTTCAACTTTAACAAAGAAAATAACAGTTCTCCAAAGTGCTGGATCAACCCATCACAAGAGTGTTCAAAATAAAAGAGTAAATACCGTTCGTCCCCGAACTACCACACTCAATGACGCACCTCATTTTCATCGCTGAACTACCAGAGTGACAAAATTAGTCCCTTAAATACCCATTATGGTTCATTCTCGTCCTCTTTCCAATGTGACGAAGTAATAGAAGGCCGAGACATGTTTTGCATGAGATAACCCAATACCCTCCTCCTTTGAGCTAAAACATGGACTGCATTGTACTATCATTCCTTGTTATAGCTCTATATGGTTGTTGGATTATCGCAAATAAATTTGTCGCTGATTGGTTATAAGTCATTATCAAATGCCTCATTCGTTGGACATTTTGGGGTTTCGGCGTGTGCACAATGATCTCATGCATCCCACAGTTCCTTCACGTGGAGTCAGCATACCACGTGTCTGCCACATGGGCAAGATCACAAAGATGTGCCACATAGTTCAGGGACCAATTTTGTCACTTTCATAATTTAGGGGTGAAAATGAGCCGCAGGCAATAGTTACCGGATGAAATTGTGTATTAGTTAACTCAAAATAAATAAAAAACACGTCAGTGCAATCTGCAGCTTCGCATGTATAACTGCGACAAAGAAGCAGCCACATACACAAGAAAAAGGGAATTGGTAGTTTGATTTGCTACCTCTGCTTGGCTAAATTTCATACTACGTAGCACCTAAGACGGATACACTGAAGCGCCAAAGGGACAATATATTCTTCCACTGAAAGCAAAATACACTAACCGCTCGTGTCTAGATACAGATACTATAGTCCAAATCTCCAACTCAATCCAGCCGAGCAAAGTAAGCATTAGTCAATTAAAGAGTGCTATGGATTGTCGTCAAGTCCACACTGGTGCTTCCATTCACTGAAAATATTGCAGCATCCAGCCTCAGCTAAGGAAAGTGTGTTAATTTCACTAGAAAAGAGAAATTATCATCTACTAAAATTCCGCTGAATATTGTTTTTGAGAGAGGAGCGGAATCGCCTGGTCCATGTACTAGAAACCAAAATGTGAAGTCTTGCAAGGATAGGAGGGCAGAGGGCAGAGGATAACATGGCTCAGTGCTGAGTGAACGCGCACATATACCAACATTGTTGTAATCCAGAAGGCACGCCCAGGGAATACCACGAATGGAAGATATTTCTAGTTCCGCTTCGATAGCTTAGATACACATAAGAAGACAGGATCACCCATACAAAACCGGATCATTTTGCCCCCACGCACTGCTAATTCACACCGGCAACAAGATAGTTCGCATTAAGAATGTAAGACCCGCTTCATCATAACTCAAAATTGGTGTCCTATTGGAGTCTAAAAACAGAAAATTCCAAATTTCAAATCAGTGAACAGCTAGCTAATTCCTCTCTAATTTGCTACCGCATTCAAATCCAAAACAGGTGTTCCTCAAATTCTGCTTTAGCTAGAAAGGCTTGCGCCACCAACTCCCCACAGTTCCACCCTCTCTCGTCTCATCCACTCAACAGTCATCGAAAGTGGTGCAATCTCAATATGCCGAACGCCAGATATTCTGGTCGAACTATAGTCACTGCAACCACCACCCAGCATCGAACCCACATTCCCCTGAAGAACCCAACTCGGAGAGCACAAAACAGGCGAAGTGAATAAGCTAACGGACGGCTGACCTCCATGAGGGTGACCAGGAGCTGCCGGGAGGCGTCACGGACAGGCTGCTTGCCATCGCCGAGGCGTTCTACGGCAGCGGGCACAAGAGCATTCAGGTGCATCTTGAAGTGTTCGCCGGCGAGCACCGCGGCGGCTGAGAGCGCGTGCAGCCCGCCCTGCGCGACCCGGAAGTTGGCATCCTTGGTCAGATCCATGCAGGTGTCAACCAGCGACGTCACCTCCCCCGCCGTCAGCCCGCGCCGCGCCGCGGCCTCCAGCGCCTCGTGCAGCCGCTCCACCCCGGCCAGACGCTCCTTCGTGTCCTTGGAGCGCGCCGCCTCGAGCGCCGCCTCCATTTCCGCCAGCGTCGATGCTTCCTCCGCCGCCGGGGACGGGGTAGCGGTAGTTGGGTTTAGGGTTCCCGACGAGTTCGGGAAATGGCAGGGAAGGCAGCCCGGCGGTGGGGAGGGGAGTGGTCGGATCTGAGAGGGAAAAGGAAAAGCGAGAGTGCAGAGAGACAGACAGTAGTTTGGGTAGTTGTTTGCGCACGAGGGTCCCTGCTATTTTATGGTATTTGCTTTAGCACCCTTTAGGTGTGTATTGCAAATTTTGGCACGTATTCTGCATTTTCAGAACCAGAGTACTGCTAGTACACTCAAGTACAACGACTACGCTAGCCGCCGCCAGGAGAAGGCGATCAGGAGGCGATTTGTCTTCCTGCCCATCTCCACCGGCGAGTCTGCTGGTCCCCTCTCCCTCTGGCTGCTGCTCCAGTGACGGGAGGGAGGGGGATCTGGTTCCTCCGTTCTGTAGTTAGGTTTGGCTTTGTAGGTCGTGGTGTGCCGTTGTGTGGTTAGAGCGGCGTCCGGGCGAATAAATCTGCATCAACTTCACTCCCACACCGGTAGTATCTTTTGTGGCGGCGGCTCGGAGTTGATAGCATCGTGTGTTTGTTGATCCCTCAGATTAGCGAACTTGGGGTTCATGGATGGTGTCGGCGAGGCGGCGGCGACCCCATCACGTGTGTCTCTCCTTCTGCGTTGTCCCCGTTGCTGCGGCGTTCTCTCCGACGTCATGGTGGAGCAGGGAGGATGTGTCGTCCAGGAGTACGCGCAGACGGTTGTCTGCACAGGTGACAGCTAGAAGATGGTGTATCCTATGCTGGGTTTGTAGTTGGAGTCTGACAGTTCTGGCTTCATCCTTCGACGTCGTAGTCGTGTGGGGGTGTCAGTCTGAAGTTCGATGGCGTGTCCGGGTACATGTTGCCCCGGTCTGATTCGTTCGACGACAATGGTTTTGCTTCTCGCAAACTACTTTGGAGGTCCATAAAGCTGTTGATCAGCGATGGAACCACGTCGAGCTCGGGTGAAGAGGTGATATGTCTTCCGTCCCTTTGATGGTCGCTTTGGTGGTGTCGAAGGAGGAGGATAGGTGATGGTTTTCTGCATAGGTTTATCTCATCTTTTCAGTTCTGTAACATCGGTGTGTACGTGATTGTAACTGGATCTTTATTTTATAAATGAGATAAGTATTACCTTAAAAAAAGTACAACGACTAGTTTGTAGCATAATGTTGACCTGGGAGCTATACAACTATACAAATTATACGCTTGCGTTCATAGTGTACCTTTGCAAGTAACTAAGGGTCCGTTTGGGAGCACCCTTTTTTTAAGTATTTTGATGATACTTTAGTTTCCAAAAAATATTGAAGTAATAAATACTTTAACGCGTTTGGGTCCAATGAATAATGTGGTTTTGTAAACTGAAGTATTATATAAAACTGCACTTTTTGCCATATTAGAAAATTCAATCTGGACCACTTTTTTTATAAACTGAAGTATTGTATAAAACTGAAGTATTCGTTGCCCAGGCACCCAAATACTTCATTATTGGAATATTGTGGTTTTAAAAACAACTAAGCTCACAAACTAGACCTTAATATTAGAGAAACGCTTTTTAACCTATGTCCTCTCGAATTTCTTGAGATTTTTTAATGTGAACAAGTAGGTAAACCCTAGACTCAGTCACTTCTACTCCCTCAGTATACTTTGCATTATGAGTTTAGTCAAAGTCAAATTTTATAAACTTTGATTAAGTACATAGGAAAATGTAGCAATATCTAAAATATAATATGAATATGATTAGAATGATCATAAAATATAATTCATATTATATTCATATGTATTATATACAGTGACGGAATCAAGGGCACGCTGGGGCCATGGCTCCCCGTAGTGGAAAATTTCATGAAACCTCCCTAGTTAATTTATAGATTTGAGCCCTTACTCAAATTTACCTATATGGCCCCCTCTATGTTACTTAATGTTCATTTGGCCCCCCTTATCTTGTATTACTGATTCCGTCCCAGATTATATATGTTGATATTTTTCCTATATATTAGGTCAATTTTTACAAAGTTTAACTTTGAATAAATTCAAAATGCATGATAATAAAATAAAGGTAGTATCATATTCAAAGTTGAAATTTGTGTGGTTGAAATTTATGACTAAATTCAGAATGCATGATAACGCCAATTACGTATTTAATCTTCAATTGGAAGTTGAAATTTCATCTACAAAATGATTTTATGTGATTCGTCTATAAGAAAGTTTTATTGAGAAAAGATAACTTGGCAAAGGAAAATTGGAATGGTAATAAAACGGTGTTATTTCTACTAAAAGTATTTTCGTCCGTCTTATTTTGCGTGATGTGTTTATTGCTTTTAATTTACCCCCTCCAGCTAATGAATATGTTCGGGTAATTGTTGATAGGGATTGACAAGAAAACTAAAGCTAAATTTCGAGTTAGATTTTGTGCTATTTGGAATGCACGCAATAAACATTGTCTTTAACAGGATTTGAGTTGTTCATTTCTTGCAGGTATCCATACGGCTGTGTATTGGATCCATCTATGTCTTGAGCTTGTGCAGCATGTTTTTCGGAGCATGGAATTGCATAAGTGAGGAGAGTGGGGATTGCTGGTTGGGTTTACATGGGTGGCAAGGAGAGTGGGGACTGAGAAATGGTGCGAGGGTTCCCTCTTCCGTGTCTATTGGGAGTAGGGAATAGGGTTTGTTCCGTAGGGGATGTATGGGTTTCTTTTCCCTATGGCAGGGCAAAAGGCACCTTTCACCAGACCCGTCTAAAACCAACCAACCATGTGCATGGTCGTGGATTTCACAATATGTAGTACTCCCTCCGTATCAAAATATAAAACTTTCTATCTTTTTTTTTGCGAAATTCCTTGCACTAAAACATGTCTAGATACATGTGTAAAAAAAGATAGATAGTCTTATATTTTGATATGGAGGACTACGAATTAGTATCAACATTTGTGTATTTGTGTTCTACAAATTCGCCGGTCCAAAAATTTGCAGAAAAGGCAACCGGGACAAATTAAGGAACACCCTGAATCCTGCTTTGCGAATTGGCAGAAGCATAGGCCTTCTTCTGGGAAGAGGAAGCGGATAAAGGCGGGTTCTGGCCTTCTGGGCGACCGGGATGGGCAGGATTAGTTGAGTCGTAACGTCATCATGGTAGGTGCAAGTGCTCATTGCGATTGACACTATGATCCATGATTGGCTGGCGGTCCTCGCGTACTACTACTACGTACCAATCCTGAGAGCGTGCACTCAAGGGACAAATGAATAAATCCTGAGAGTTTGTGTGATAAAGTGTGTACCGATGCTCTACCTAATTATACCCTGACGGTCTGATGCGACGAATCACATGGTGCTTGGCAAGTTATTATTAGCATGAGCTTTTTTGCGTTCTCCATATAGTACTGTCGCCTCATTTGGCAATACGTGCTGGTGACTGATGCGTACCGCCTAACGGTAATGGGCTCGATCTTCTATTCGATCGGCCACTGGTGGCTGGTGCGGATGGATGTCGCTCTTGATAAAGCATCTCGCGTCGGTGTTCCGCTGTTCTCTCGTGGCCTAATAGTATCCTCCTCTTGTTTTTCTTTAAAAAAAGGCGACAATCCGACCTGTGCATCAAAACGATGCATACGGACTACTTTTATTTCTTTTGTCGTAGTAGTCGTCATAGTTAATTCAAATACTAGATGACACCCCGCACGTTGCAGCGGGGAATTTGTTTATATTTCTTGAAAGATGTATGTGCATGAAAGAAAAATAATCGCAGTTCTTTTTGCAGGGAGTTGTAAGGTCAAACCAAGTGAAAAAAGTGCGAAAAAACTGCATATTTCTCGTTCGAACAGTTTTCCTACAAAACAATGGCGCTGGTGCATTATGTATGAACAGTTTATGGAGTCTGTAGCCGCTAATTCAATCCGCCATATATGTACATCTTTTGTAACTGAGAGGTTGCCTCAGACCACATCTGATCGGAGTAGGACATGGCTTAATAGAAGCATCGGCTAAATGCATACACACCTGCAAGTATGAGACTACATGAGGTGGGGCTAATGGGTTGGACTAGACTAGTATACCGATTCAAAGAATGCAACGCATTTTTGTCTCAATACCATCTAGGCCAGCCTTAAGATTCAGGGCTTTTTAGTTTAAAAAAAAAGATTCAGGGTTTTGATCTGGTTGAGTAATAAAACCTTGCCAACTTACCCATACAGTGACTCCAACCTTGGAGAAATAGACAGAGCCGCAAACTCATGAACTGCCACCAATCCAGAATGTCTCTACCCTGAACCAGTGAGGACGGCTCGATCCATCGATCATGTAGGAATGGTAGGAAACCTTTCATCTCGAACGACCCGGTTTCGAAAAAGAAACGGTTGCTACGGGCGAATTCACGTTGTCTGTAAACTTCTCTCGCATTGTCATCGGTGCCTTCCAAAATTTATGTATTAGGGAGTGAACAATATATAAGTCATGTAGATATTTTTCGACAGTTTAAGCTAATATTTACAGATTATTTAATATAAATAAGGCATCCAAATACACTTCAACTATTTATTCGTAATAATATTATATACTACAAATATTAATTTAATATCTCAATAATTATACAAGGACCTAGAATTTTAGTTTCACCTTGGGCTTCTGAAATCTTAGGACCGGCACTAGAAATGTCGCATAAGGTGTGCCCCCTTAAGATGGTTAGAGTAACTGTGCTCCAAATATTTGCAAACATGGATAAGAGCACACCAACAAGCACATGCTTAGTTGTATCCATTCCATATATTCAGCTGTTTGGACTATGTTGATTCCTTTATACTACGCATATATTAATTTTTGACTGAAATTAATTTATTTTGGGATTTCACCATGTCATCATACAATATTTCCTTCAGTTCTATATTTATGACTACCTGAAAACACAATAATCCAGATGGTAGTCCCATCGAGAGTTGCATGACATTTATTCAGTCAAGCACAAGGAAAATGTGGGTAGGGGAGCCCTAACTAGTAACGGGGCAACCCTTAACTTGAACTCCTGGTTCAGTAGGACATGTGGCCAGCGGGCAATGATCAGAGACGGCTGAACCCCACCAGTTGACACCATTGATGCCATGCATTTGCAGAGTCAATGTTGTCAAGAACGCCATTGCAGCAACGCCAGTGTCCAAGCCAACAGATAAGATTAAGCTATACTTTGCCCACCATTGTTTACGTCTCCGAAAAACAAGATAGTTAAAAATAAATCCTATTGTGAACCAGGATATGAAGTTAACTGCTGAAGCTGGAGGTATACGAGAACCTGCCATGAATAGGGCAGGAACGATGATGAGCTTGATCCACTTCTTTCTGGGGAATGCACGGGTCAAGATCCATACAGGTATGGGTGCAATTGCGCCAAACAGGAGGAAATATATTAACTTTGAGTATACGCCTCCAGGGTACAGCATCCGGCGAGGTCCAATGAGACCCCAAATAACCATATTGTTGTACATTACACCCACACTAGGGCATGTCCACATACTTCCTTTAGGCAACAACTCAGGGCGACACAGATTCTCCACGGAGGAAAATATCCACCATGTCATCGCAAAGTCCGAGCTGGTTGCTATCAATGAGCCAATCACCTGTCACATTTGATAAGATATCAAACATTGTTTGAGAATCAAATTTCAGATTTTACATCGTTTTTTTTCTTACACGGATTTAAAACAGAAATAACGGTTTATTCAAGACCCAGTGTTAATAAACTAGGTTCTTCCATCGTAGGAAAGCATGGTTTTATAAGCGTTTTTCAAAAGCATATGTAAATATGTTTTTTTTGAATTTTTTAAATAAATCACTGAAGCACGGGAGTCAAAAATCAATGTTCTACATAATGGAGTTTGGATCTTCGGAGCTTTAGTCTTGCTACACTGCAAAATTTCTTTTCGGCACTAGGAAGGATGTACCTTTCCTACCTTGCTTTGACTCTGATTTCATACAATACCCCCATTCGCGCACTAGGCAATAATGGCACACTCACGGCCATATCCAAAGTGGCAGAGTGCGCTCTGACAGGGGCGGACCAAAATCAGCTAAAACCTAGGCTAGATAGTAGGATTGTTGAGCCTTGCATATATCCATTTTTAGCCGTTCTACATGAAAATTTATGGGCTTTTGGTCATAGCTTTGTGGTCTTCTGTTCTCCAATGCTCTCAAGCGTGTGCCACAAAGAGCGGGCCGTGCTCACCGGCCCACTGGACCCCGTGTGCCTCCGGCCACATTGAAAAACCTTGTCATTGTGCTTTCCCTAGACCCAGTCGGGCCCCATCTCTTGGTTCATACTAGATGCCCCAAAGATGAACTAAATTTTTTTTCTCGAGAAAACGCAAAAAGCCTTTGCGTTTTATTTCACGTGATCTGAAAAACAACAATAGCGCTTTTGTTGTATGTTGTTGTTCGAGCAACATAATGAACATGTACCACAATCGGTCTCTCTAAGCACGTTGGCGTGATCGGTACACCGAAAATACACTCCCGCGCCATGAATTTAGCTGCCTGCAATGTAAAAGTTACGTCCCATCATTTTCCTCTTTTCGTGCTGGTTGTCACACTCAATGGTTAGAATAACCCTAGGCACAAAATTCCCCTCCTAAACCCTAGTACCACCCAAGATTTGTCCCACCTATTGTGCACCCCAAATCTCTTGCCGCGGTCACACCACTCCTAACTTTAGGGTATTAGGAACAGTGGATTAGCTTTGGTCTCACCTTTTAGAATCTGGAAATTGTTCTTGGCCAATTGTGGGTGTCGTGTTGGTGGCTCCTCCAGAACCCTGATTCCTTGTGTGCGATTGTTCTCAAATTAAAATATTTCCCAAATAGCTCTATTTTGGAAGCTGTTCCTGTTCCTGGAATGTCCTATACGTGGTGTAGCATATTGAGGGGCCTGGAGTTGCTTAAGGAAGGGGTTATATGGTGAGTTGGCTCAGGCGAGAGTATCAATGCTTGGAAGGATCCGTGGATCCCAAGGGGTACGACAAGAAGGCCGATCAATTCAAGGGGCCTCATTAACCCAATCAATGATCAGTGGGATTCAGAACTAGTGTCAAGTGGGATGGAGGATTTTATAGCATGGCATAATGATCCCAGAGGATTTTTTCCGTTAAATCTGCATACCATCTTGGTGTCCGTCTACGAGATAGTGCAAAGTTCAGAGATGCTAGTTCATCTGACCGGGAAACTGACCCTGCTCTTAAATGGAACAAATTCTGGTCCTTGAACTTGCCGGGGAAGGTCCGCATTTTCTTATGGAGGCTTGCTCACAATAGTTTGCCTACTCGTCTGAACATAAGTAGGAAACATGTGCAACTCGATACAAGATGTCCTGTTTGTTTGCGCCTGGACGAGGATGGTGGCCACCTTTTCTTAAGATGTAATAATGTCAAACAGGTGTGGAGGAGTCTGAACCTGGAAGAAGTTCGTCTGCAATTGCTGGATTGCCCAAAATGCCATGGCTATGTTGGAACATGTCTGGTCCCTAAGCACTGATCTACAGGAGAAAGTGGTAATTCTGCTCTGTTATTGGTGGACTGCACGCAACAAAATCAACAGTGGTAATAAGAGGCAAACTACTGAAGATGTCTGCTTTAACATTCAGCGACACCTTATTGAGTTTCAGCATAAACAATGTGCTCCTAATTCAGATCAGGCCACACCCGTGCTGTGCAAGTGGGAGCTTCCCAAGCAAAATTACGTGAAGGTCAACTTTGATGGATCATTTTTCGATTCCTCTGGCGAGGGTGCTTGGGGTTATGTGATCCGTTCTGATCATGGATCAGCTTATCTAACATAGTGATGTTCAGGGGGATAAAAATGTACTACCTCCGAACCATAAAAAGTGTCCGAGAAAACAACTAGTTAACGTACAATTTAGATCTACAGTCCCGACACTTTTTTTTGGATCGGAGGGAGTAGTACTCTTGGATCATCCGTGCGCATGAGTGCTTCTTTAGAGTGATAGGGATGAGCGGACTCAACAAACAATTAGCTTTGTGGATAGATTGATGAGAGTACTTTAATAAGGAAGCATTAACTACCATGTATTGACTACCACATGGTCAGTTAATAATATTATTAAAGTATAGTGAAAAATGAAAACTTATATAAGAGCATTCATTGTTTTCATTATTCATAAGGCGGCACCAGCAGTATTTTTTTTACTATATTTTATTCACAAAATAAAAATAATATTTTATTTTGTTATGCACATAGTCATATTTTGAAATTTTAAAGTAGAATTATAAATTGATCCAACTAACTAGAAATGGGGTAATAATTATCGGGAAGAAACAAAGCATGTAAGAAGTGTAAGCACTCGATAACGACAAGGTAAACAAAATTAGCCAAAAAATATATGATATAAGTGGCATATATTTTCCATTGTCTTTTCTTTCATTACCTGAGCAACGAACATTTCTCGTGGAGGGATTTTCATGTAAAATCCGAACTTGAAATATGCAAGAGTTCCAAGAGTGTATTCGAGGGTTCTCGAACTATACAATTCAAAAACCATGTTAGCCAATGGTCGTCCGGGGCACAAGTATCCAATGAGGATATGAGCCAATATTTCAGTGAATGGTTGCTACAGGAAAAAAAACAAAGATATAAAAATCCAATGATAACTGAATATAAAAAGAAACATCAATATACTCAAAAAGCTATCTCCGTGTTGCTCCCTAGCAATTACCAGGGAAACGAGAACCCGTAAAGAAGGTACCATACATCGTGTGCTCTTGCTGCCATTCGAGAAATCCATTATTTACATTAACGGGCGATGTGTCTGAATGATCTCCCACATGCCTTCCTATTGTAGGTTTGGAGCTTTGGCCAATTGAAGGGTACAACTAACTTTCATCCCTTGACTTACCGTGTAGTGTGCCTTTCATCACTCAAATTATTTTTTATTCATTTGTAGTCTAAGTTATCGGTACTAAGTTACACTTGGTCCTTAATTGCCCCCAACATCGATCAAAACTGATTTTGATCTTACCTTGCACGTTTAAGGTGGTATCAACCTCTTGACTACAGAGGGGAGCTGGTAGCACATGACGGAATATGAGAAACATATATGGTCGATGAGTAGCAAGATACTTCAATCACAAGCAATGTTCGTGCTTGGTGGTTAACTAATCAACTAGGTCCGAGAGCATATGACAGTCGCAACAGAAATTGAAGGACATAGGTGGTAGTTCGTTGCATAGGGGAACTGGTAGCACATGACGGAATAGGAGCAACTTGTATGACCAACGAGAAGCAAATCGAAGTAGAAGAATACAATCTCTTTCATATTCATGATCTTTGGGGTGTTGGTGACTTGTGGCTTCTGAAAAGCATCACGTGGCTCAGTTCTTTCGTCCAGTGCGAGAGAAGAAGCTGCTGGCACAGTTCTAGCTGTCATGTTTCATCGAACGGTCATGTGATGAATAGCATTGAATTGCTCAAGCACGGGTCAGCCTCAATTACTTGACTAATTAGTTCACTATGTGTTCTGTTAGCGGGATGGTTCCACCCTCAACTGTAGGGAAAAAAAATCATCAAGAGGGGCACTGTACCTAGATGAGTGTTGGATGTGTGTAATCTTGTCATGGTGTGACCTGCACACATATGTTGTGTGCAGGATGTAGTGTGAACAACACACAATGGTTGTGTGCTGGTTGTAATGTGAACAGGGTATATGAGTTGTGTCATGTGTGTGAACAGTGCACATAGGTTTTGTACTCGTTGGGCTTGTCAGGTTTGCAGCTGTCTGCATGCTGCGAACACACAATAGTAGCTAGCACAAGTTGAGTTTGAGTTGCTCCCCAAGTCGGTTTGTGGAGCAACCTAGGACTTATGTATAAATAGGTCCTAGCATATGTTGCTGAGGGCAAGCATTGGTTGCTAAGCCCGTAGGCAATTGTTGCATGTGTAGTGTAGTATTGCTGTTGCAAAATCTGGTAGAAAAAGAAGGTATTTGTTGCCTGAAATACACTATGTGCTCCTCTGTAGTGCTAGTCCTCTCAGGGGAGAGAACAGAAAAGGAACACCTAACATTTGGTATCAGAGCCCTAGGTTAGGAGATCACCGGAGATGTCAAAGAAGGCTACCGAGGAGCTGCAGAAGGCCATGGAGGAGGCTCTCACTTTTCAAGAACTTCTGATCCCTATCTTGTCCATGTTGAAATATCTAAAATGGGTTATAACATAGGGAGTAGCACTTTTGTAGAACTTCTGAACTTTGTGGTTCGGAGTTTCCCAGCATGTAACTTGTGTGTATAATGGTTGGACACTTGGACTTCTGATAATGTCCTATATAAGTCCACTCCCACGTCAAGGGAGGAAAAGACATGGAGCCAATCAGTTGAGCTAGTTAGTTTGAGATCTCTCTCCACTTTACTTCCATTACTGGATATGATTCCATTGATGAGATTCATTGGGACTTAGGAGAAGTATTCGAGAAACTTATAAATGGTTCAATATCCAAGTAAAGGCACAAACACTTGCTATTCTTGGAGGTTGAGTGCCTCCTAGATGACTTTGTAACACTTGGAAGCTTTTATGAGTGAAGGAACCAAGAATATTTGGAGGCCAGATATCGCCTTTTGTATGAAGATCTACCTAAAGTGACCGAGCATGGACTTTGTGTCTAAAGCTCAAATGAAAACATAGATTGAGCCAAAAACCGAACTTCAAGAATTGTATACTTGTGTTCCGGTCACTTGACATGACGTCTTTACTTTGTAACAACTTAATTATTTCTCAATTTTCCATTATAGAATTGCATGCTAGGGTGCTCATAGACAATTGTAGTATAAATTGTTAAAATTTCCAACTTGTGGAAAATTACAATCGCCTAATCACCCCCTCTAGACGATACATTAGATCTTTCATATTGAAGTAAATGAGGCGCATACATTATTATGTATGACGGGGTAGAAACATCCTAGTTGATTAAAATTAAGTTTGTATCAAATAATTGGCAATATCACTTATAATACAGAAAACAAAGCAAATCTTGTAGAAGATTTAATTTGGATTATCTATGTGCAATGGTTCATTGCCTGGTAATTTCAAAGATCTAATGTTGATTTTTTTACCAGTAATGTTGATTGATTTGGTAATACAATCAAAAGATGTTTGGACTTGAGTAACCTACTTGGGCAACAGTGGCACGGAGTGATGCCAAAGGGGGTATGAACAGAAGTACGAGAAGGAACGCAAGAATAACTCCCCAGTAAGGAAGCTGAAGTTCATTTCCAAATCCTTCACAAACAAACACTGATAGACCCACCATTGGTAATAAAAGAACAACAAACCACCATGTTGGTATTTTTCTATATTTACTCATCATTTGAGCATGAACATCACGATTGCCTATGTCTTCTGCTGATTGGTTTAATTGGTTCCAGAATGACCTGCATGCAAACAAATACGGAATCAAGTAAAAATATATTGGGTCAACCATTGCTAGAATCTACCATGATACACAATGGTATAAATAAATACCACCTCCATAATCTAAATAAAATTGTGAGGTATTATTAGAATATCATAATCTAAATAGTATTAATATTCAGGTCATCTATAATGGTTGATAAAATCATCTTACCTTAGAACTGCCACGTAATTTACATATGGCAATAAAACATGATGTATAATGGCTATTTTTTAGTCTTATCTTAGTAATCATATATCCCTAAATTGGTGGTGAGACATATTATGCTAAGAGATCATCTCTTAGCTAAGATAAGACAATCCTCCACCTTATCAATTATCCTACGTGGAATGATAAGATATAACCATTGTACATTAATCAAAGCGCAAATAAAAGTGCATAAGGAAAAAAAATGGCATTTTCGGACAGTACATATCTTTCATATAAATAAGCAATAATATTATTTTAGGAAATTGACAAAAGACAGTATGAATTATGGCAAATGAACTATTGTGGAATCATGAAATCCAGTTGCGGCATAATAACACAGTCTTTTCTATATGCGCTAAGCACTACATGTGTCACGTGATAATATCCTTGGTGCTAAGTAGTGGAAATTAAATTTACCTTTAAGATAATTGTGTCCAAAAAACCGGTGCAAACATTTTTACAATTTAGGCAGGACTGTGATGAATGGTTTGATTATTACTTGCATCCTTGGATGAAAGTTTAGCATTTTCAATCAAATGAAAATCATATAAATAAATGTAAAACAATATAGAGCATCCGGGGATCAAAACTATACAGTTACAAAAAGAAAGTCTTTTAGATGTATGGCAATAAACTTGTAGGCAAAATTAGAGATACTAGTCCTTACCTGCCGTGAGAAAGTACTATATCCGTAAGAGATGCTCCTATAGAAGCAAATCCAAATCCAATAGAGCATGCCCTTGTAATGCTCAAGTAAGGTTCCGAATAATTTTCATAGCCTTCTTGGTTAAACTTAAAAGTACTCTTATCCAATATCCTTGAAACGTTATATTTGCCACCGTAGACATCATACATTCCTATGCTGACAATAGGAAATCTCTTTGCTTTAAATGAATTAGTCCAGTAAGCAAAAGGGACGACAATGTACATGAATAAGATAAATCCAACCATTGTGTTGACAATGACAAAGAAAGGGAACATTATAGGACTGCCAGTGAACCCAGTGATTGCCGACCAATCAAGCCCAAGTGAACCAATCCCCAAACCATTCATGCTAGAGCCAAGCTGCTGAGCTGTGATAGATCTTTTCCAAATCCAACAAACAAATGATAATGAGCTAATCGAAGGGAAGAAGTAGCTTGGAATGGTGTAGTACGCAAAACTTGTGACAAATACCAAGAAGAAAAATTGTCTTCTTGATAGCCATGTTTTAGATCTTTCCTCCTCATGGATTGTCCTACATTATATTCAGAATCGATGTCATCATGCTATTAAAAAAGAAAGCAAAGACCAAAATACACAACTAGGCTCAAGTGCTAGCCACAAACCTAAACAATGTTACAGTGGGCAGAACTTCAGGCCACCACATCTCTGAGCGGTTCACGAAGAATTTCATGAACAAGCCAGCAAATCCATATACAAGATTCTGCACAAGTACCAAAACTTATAACAAAGCACATCTAATTAAGATCACATTAAATAAAACAAAATAAACTCTAATATTATTCATTGTTTGTGTGAGCAAAATGTGTTAGATTTGACTAGTTTTTCATTTGTAGTTCGGTGACTTGAGAACTAGAAAACATGACATTTCATTAAGATGATTCTCATCTAGGAAAAGTTGTAGCTGATGTTTACCACTCTGGTAGAAGGTTTGCTGCTTACCGCTGTTGTGAGTAGAAGCAAAAAGTAGGCAGCTGGATGAATAGATCTTCTGAAATAAGCCCGTGTGGCAGCCAACACTTCCGTTGCGATAGGGACTCCTGACCCAGAAGTAAAGATTGTCCAACACAGTATGTGTTCTTTTATACTAAAGGGGGCAGGGTTCAATGAGAACATAATTTTGGTTCTAGGAATCCTCACAAGTTTAGTAGGCAGCATAGCTGCCATGAACTTCCCAGAGAGTAGCACACCAGTATAATTGCAAATCCTGGGATATCAACTGGGTTTTGTCTGAAACAAGTCAAGACGCTAACAAAAGATAGGATAATGCAGCCTATGATCCCAATGACCCATACTCTGAATGTAAGCGTAGGGAGTGTTGGATCATCTGTTGTAGGTACAACCAACTGTACTTGCTCGACGGAGATTGGCCTTGAATACCTGCTAACATATTGTGAACGGAAAGTGTTAGCCATGAATATACAAACGAAACGAAGTGACAGAGAACAGATGACTTCAACTACGCCCAGGGTAATAAATGATTGACACTAGGGTACTACATAAGAGCATCTCTAGCAGATTCTAGATAAGCCTCCTGCCTCGGAAAATATGCGGGTTGTGCCGTTTTTATGGCCCGAACAAATCCCCCATATCGGCCCGCCCGGATAAATTTATCCGGACCTCCGGATAATCGGTGGCTCGGGCAGTATTATTCAACGGTACCAGAGGTCATTTAGGGGTCGACCCCTGATAACTTTTCCGCTTTTCTGTCCCCTCTGCCGCTAGGTTAAGTTAGCTCCAGCGAGAAATTACGGCCGTTTCAAACCAGATCTCGCCATCGTTCTGGTAGCTCCGTGGCCGGCTCCACCATGTGCGGCAGTGACAGGCGCGGCGGAGGCCATGGGCCTCTGGGCGAGGATGAGGAGCGCCGCTGCCGTCTCTCTGAGAGGGCAGCCAAGCACGGCCACCTTCGAGGGCGACGATGGGCCAGGCTCATCCATATGAGCTACCACGACGCGGAGCCCACTGCGCCATTGCTCCCCTCCTCAGATGACGCGGATGCGGGGAAGCTCAAGCGCGGGGCCGGAGGAGCTCCTAGTCGTGCACCTGGGATGTGCTTGTCAAGCACATGATGTCGGCCTTCAAGGGCCGCCACCGACGAGCTTAAAGCCGCTACAACCATGGTGGAGGGAGGCGAAGAAGGTGCGGCGGCCCGCCTCCAAACCGCGGTGAACGAGCACGAGCTCACGTGGGCGCTGCGCAAGGTGACGACCATGGAGTACCCCGATTTCGAGTAGAAGATCTAGTTTATTTTCAGATTTTAGTTCCATCTCTACAAATAGCTCCGTGTTGTGTGATGAACTTGAGTGGTCAATCTCAGGCGAACTCCTTTATTTGAATTTCCAGTACGATTATCATGGATCTTTTCTGAAACGAGCTCTATCCATACTAATTTTTGGGTTACTGTTAGAGTATATGTGTATAGGATTGTTATGATAGGTTAGGATAGAGATAGGATATGTTTCCATACGGATCTAACTTGACTTGTACTCCAAGATGATCCATGTACGCCTATATATACTCGCCCATTAGTCTCAATAATATATGCAACATATTCCGTCAATCTCATAATTCTACATGGTATCAGAGCGGCACGATCTGACCTAGCCGTCGTCGCCGTGCTTCCGCACCGCGCCGTCCCCGGGGAGATCGATCTCCATGATCTCGTACGGGGGCCGCGCCACCCGTACCTAGGGTTCGTCCGCCGTTCGTGATGATCGGCTGCCCTAGCGTCTTTTTTTCCGGTCTCTTGATCCCTTTTTCTCTCTCTTGCCGGTCGTTTTGTATCAGCGTTTCTTTTTTGGTTTTTCGATCTAAGATCGGTTTGCGTCGCCCACCGCCCGTCGTCTCCGCGCGCCTCTACGTCGACAACGGCATCGACCTGCATCGGCCCGCTCCTTGACAGTCGGCTATCGCGGCCGACTCGCCGGCGCCGAGTCTGCACCGGCCGGCTCCTTCAAGCCGGCTATCGCGACCGACTCGCCGGCGCCGACTTTGCACCGACCGGCTCGTCTTCAGCGAGCGCACAGCAAGGCCGGCCGGACGCGTCGTCCAAGGGACACCTCGACGTGTCGCAGCCGGCTTCCCTCGCCTGCACGGTCTCCATCGCCGGTTCGTCTTCGCCGTCATCGACCGGGACTTCACCGACAACTTCGCCATTGACTCCGATATGCGCGTCGTCGTCGCTGCCATGGCGCGTACCGCGCCGCGTTGGTCTGATCAACCGATCGCGCGCCTGTCTACGCCAAGCACGTCCCCGAACGCGCCTACCATCGATCGAGCTACAGGCTGTCATGGCGTCGCCCTTCGGGCCGCCGCCCTTGGTCCAGGTTGCCGGCTGCTAACGCGCCTTCCCAGGCGTGTACGTCGCCGGCGGCACCCTGACGCCGCCCCAACCCACGCGCTGCTGCTGCGTCACCTTTTTGGGTCGTAGCGCCGCGGCACGCAGTCCACTTCGACGTCCCCACGCATCGACTTCTACATGGTATGCGCCGCGCCGCCTCCCTAGGCGCGGGAACGCCATCGTCCGCGCATGGTCTTCATCAAGCCGCCAGGTTCTTCCTCGCCTACTTCGAGTACCGCCGCCGCACCTCTACATGTAACCTGCATGGCCACTTCAGGTTGTCGCAGGTCCCGCCGACCACCCCTTGTCCAGGCATCCAGCATGGCCACTCCAGGCCGCCGCTGCATTCGCCGCCTTCTACGTCTTCGTCCACCACGACCTCGTCGCCAGCGTCATCATCCTCGTCCCCGACTACGTCTACTCCGACAACCGCGAACTGCATCGGCACCTCCCTCTTCGCCGCTCTGCGCCCCACAACCGTCGTCGAGTCCTCCTCTGCTGGCCCCTCCGACACTGGCGTATGGTTCATGGTGTCCCTGCACCGCACACACGGTACTGGCAACACCGGTGTGTGCCTTCGTCCACGACGTGTCCCCGGGTCTGGCAAACCCGGGATGGTGCCTCGTCTACATCGGCTTCGACAACGTCTTCGGCATCGACTCCCTCCTCTACGGCTGTCTCGACTACGTCACCGAGTTCTTCTATGTGTACTTGGCTCTGGCAAAGCCGGAGTATGCCTTCGTCCCCGACGTGCGCCTTGTTCTGGCAAAACTATGGCTGCACCTTGTCCTCCACGGTTCGTACAGCGTCATCTCCGGCATCGGCATCCTCGACAACTGCCTCGACGCGTCTTCGTCCTCTTCACGCGCACTATGGACCCGTGGCTTCATGTGCGTCTACCTCGACACTGGCAACCCTGACCACGACATCGACCACGGCGACCCTCGCACGGCTACCACGACCAAGGCTGCACTGCCTAACGCTCTCGGCTCCCTCAACATCGGCAACAAGGGGTACCACCTCGCTTGAGCACCTCATCAGCTTCCTCTACAGTCCAATCTCCGCGACCGTCCACGACGTTCCCGCTCGTACTGCGGGGGATGCCAGCCCACTGGTCTATTTCGGTTTCTCTCCAGTCTGACCGTCCGCGACGCTCCTGTTGTTCACGACGCTACCGCTACGACTGCGGGGATGTTAGAGTATACGTGTATAGGATTGTTATGGTAGGTTAGGATAGAGATATGATCCATGTACGCCTATATATACTCGTCCATTAGGCTCAATAATACATGCAACATATTCCGCCAATCTCATAATTCTGCAGTTACCCGATACTCGTTTTCTAGTACGAGAATACCCAGGATTTGCTAAAGATGCTCTAAGTTCATGTATACCGAAAAACTAATCAGATAGTAACATAAAAATATTCCCACCAAAATCAGATACTCCCTCCGATCTATATTAGTGGGCATAGCTTTGTCTAAATTCATATGTATCTAGTTAAGTATTTAGACTAGATACATGTGTATCTAGACAAAGTTGTGCCCACTAATATGGATCGGAGGTAGTACTAACATTAAAGATGAGATGAAAGAATTACAGTTAAATTAGAGTTGATGGGGCAAAACATCGGAGTAGCTTGTCTTACCGTCAGTGCGCATCTTGCCAATTGCCGTCAGGATAAGCGAGACTGAAGAACCAAGAACGGTAGCAGGGTAAACAAAGAACAAAGGGGCAACCGGGAGAGAAAACGATGCATCTCTATATGTAGTGTTACTGCAAGACATGTATGAGATCACAAAAGATTGGGAGAAAAAAAAATCCTATTTCGCTAAGCTCCTTTTCCACGTGCCACTTGGTGCCAGGAGGTACGCCTCGCTGCCACCTATAGGGTCGAGTGGTAAGCACTAAGGACATTAATACTCAAGATATTATTTTCTAAGTTCATTAATTTTCTTACATCACGCCAAAAGTCACATATTGATGATCGATATATTCAGTGATTAATGACCGAGATCTCTTCCAAAAAGTATGTGTTTTCGACTCTCAATGAATCGGGCCTCTTTGCGACATCTGGAACCGAAAGCCCAACTCTAATCCTTTTCTCCACGGCCTCCCTCGGCCCGGCCCAACATTTGTCCCAGCAGTCGCCCATTTTTCTTTTCTTTCTCGAGTTCCAACGGCTCCACGGAAACAACGGAGCATCTGTAGCTTTCCTATCCAAATGGTAGAAAGCTGAAAGCAGCAGAACGTTTTTTTCCAACTGAAGGGAAAAATTCTGCCTTATCCAATAATTAAGAAGGTGTCCGATTTATTAGCGAAAAAAACCGGGTGAAAACCATACAAAAAACACCAACACCACATGTAGGAGCTCACACAAACACAGAGAGCAACTACTAAACCAAGTACCTCCTTCTACCTATAGCAACCGCGAACTAACGACCCCGCCTCTGTCAAAAATTTCCTTGATATTCCCCTCTTTCTTCTTTTGCCCCTGATAGTATTTCTCCACCTTCCTGATTACCTCCTCTCATGTCTTTCCTGCCAAGACGCAAGCAATGTCCTTGCCATATGCAGGACTAGTTGTCTCTAAACAAGCGAGTAAGCCGTAAAACTCTTTAGAAAAAGGGACTCAAAGTTAGGAGCCAACACTTCTCCACTACCCACAGAGGGTGTCGAGGCCATCGTCAAAGCCTCTAACGAGCCCAACTCCATCAGAATCACCATAGATGAATCCCCACACGACTCCTGAATCTCTGGAGCCAAAATCCCACCTATGTCCTCGCTCTCAGGGGCGGCCGTCGCAACAAGCTGCGGCGACGAGAAAGGGCTACCACGAGGAGAGAAACAACCATAGTGAAGTGCTTCCTCAGCCCCAGACGACTGCTCAGTGGAGTCAAGCGGAAACGAAGCCTGCATAGAGGTGAGCCCCAGGCCATCAGATGCACATGCCTCCAACGGTTGCAAAGGACCATCAGCCCCTACCAACAACAACTTGAGAGTTGCCACCTCTTCACGAAGAGGGCGACACGGCTCCTCAATGCGGTCAGCGACTAGCTAACAGAGCTCCAAGCGCAGCAAGGCAAAGTGGGACTGAAAAACAGAGTCACTGAAATCCTCGCAACACCTAGGAGAGGGCCTTGGCTGCACCGCATGACACAACGACGAGTGGCATACAACCTCGGCCCAACTCTGAGGCGACGAGGCTGAGCGGACGGCGAACGACTCAGCTGGCAAGGAGCACGAGCGTCAGGATAACGAGCCCGAGCATCCGGAGAGGAAGAACGAGTAGCAGGAGAGCGCGCATAGCAGAAACGCTCCCGATGATCAGGACGACGACATCGGATGCATCTGAAGGGCCCACGACATGTGCTGACCTGGTGGCCACCCTCGAGTCACCGAAAACACCTCCCTCGAGCCCAACGCTTGAAGGCGAGACCACTGTCGAGATCTTCTT
Organism: Poa pratensis; assembly: GCA_947311845.1. NCBI lineage: Eukaryota > Viridiplantae > Streptophyta > Magnoliopsida > Poales > Poaceae > Poa > Poa pratensis. The sequence continues at coordinate 1,591,041 of CAMZMU010000111.1, forward strand.
CCTGAAGTGGAGTCAATGGCGCGCGGCCGGGACGGCCGCCCCGACCCACCTGCACCTAACCTTCCTCGTCATCAAGAACGGCAGCAGCAAAGAGGCCGCCGCAGAGCTTCGCAGACATCTCCTCAATATGACGCACATCAACGTTGCCGTCAACCGAGCCAGAAACAACCAATTCTTCATCGTCCTCGACAAAGCCCAAAGAAGCAGCATCAGCATCAGCAGGAAGGGGCACCTCCGCAACCGGTCCTCCCAAGGAAGCCGGCGGCACCCGAGGGCCTCTACGACCATGGCAGGGTCGGACCCAAGCCCCCATTCGACAGGGAAGCCGAGGCGGCGGGCGACGGGGCCATGACGGCCGCATCCGTAGCCCTGTAGCATTTGACCAACATCGGCGTAGCTTTTACTGGCTGGAGCAAGGTGGTCGTGGACGCAGCATCCGTCAGCAGGAGCAAGGTGGCCGTCGATGCAGCTTCGCCAACGTTGGAATTTGACAACATGCCGACATGACCAGATAAGAACGTTGTTCAACGACGTTCTGCAGCCTCGCCAACGTTGTGCACATCAGCGCGGGAATTTGACAAAATACCACAGATGTAGAACGAGGGAATTTGGCAAGATGCCGACATGACCAGATAAAACTTACCTGTTCTTCTTTGCTCCAGCTTCCCTACGGGCAGAGCCAGGACTGAACTCAAGCAAGAAGTAATATTTCGCAGGGCCGGCCGTGGTACAACCGTACAAGTGTCATTACTATTGCCCGTCTCGTCTTGGCATCTTTCATTGCAGCTACGCAGCTATAGGACTCTTCAATGAATACACTTGCTCGGGAAAATGCCTGGATGAACCGGGCGGCAGGTGCTCCGGGCAGAAGTCCCTCTGTTATTTGTTGAAGTGTGATATGGGACCCACAATAAGCAGATGTAACTTTTGCTCATAAGAGATAAAATACAAGAGGTGGGACCCACCACGAAGGAGAGAGGAGGAGGTAAAACGTGTGCAGTTTCCTCGTTCTTCTTCCCAGACCCAGGAAAGTCTCGATCTAGCGCAGCAGCCACCGGCGGCACCATGAGCGCAGCCACCGGCGGCACCATGCGGGTTCGATGCCGCCTCCCTCTGCTCCTCCGTCGACCCCGGCGACGATGCAGCGGAGATACGCGGCGTGTGCCCCGTTCCATCTGCCTCGGGCGCCGCTCCGGCCTCCGGCCGACACCACCTTCCTCTGCTCTTCCTTCGACCCGGCGGCGACGCAGCGGAGGTGCGTGGCCTGTTGCTCCGTCCCCTCTGCCTTGGGCGCCACTCCGGCCGTCGCCAGTGCCGCCCAGATCTGACAGGGGCATCGGTTTTGCTGCGGCTGTCCGCTCGGCTCCCTCTGCCACCGTCTTCGACGCTCCTGTTGCCGCCGCCGTTGACACTCCTGCTGCCGCGCTACGCTGCCGCAGCCGTGCAACGTGAAGAACACATCTCTGGCGCCGGCTGCCGTTGACCGTCGCGCAGCCTCCAGGGAGAACGAGTAAATATATGCCCTGTATTCCTCCCCGAAGCGGGACCCACGTACATGTATTCCCTAGTTTTACCACTGTGTACGGGAAAACTACCGCTAGGCAGTGGACCAGGGCACACGCTGCCGCACCAATGAAATGCCGACTTGATGCGGGATCATATGCCGCCGAGTTCACTCTATTCACTCCGGGTGTGCTCTCGGGACAGCGCCTTGTTACTTTCATTTCATTTCACCATGGTAAGTTGGTAACGGTATACACAATCATGTCTCGCGGGTGGTTCTGCACGCATCGGTAGAAAAGTTCTTGCTTACCCTCAGTTCCTTTGTGCCGTGTAACACTGATATAAATCTTAATTTGTAAGAGCCCATATCATATGAGTACTGTTGAAATACTGTACCAGAGAGCTAGGATTATATGATTCGGAGAATGTGTTAGAATGTCACAAATGCAGCTAATTGGATGTTTCACTTTTTCATGGTTGGCTTGAGCTGCTGTGCAAAGGATGAAGTACCCCAAGATCTCCACGTACAAATGATCCGTCATAACATTCTGTATTTGCTTTTTTTTTCATCATGAAAATTCTACCCCACCGGCCACCGATTCATGAATTTCACATGGTATGTTACTTTCCTCATGGAAAGCTGCTGACAGCACAATGAATGAAAAGTGGGTTTAGTAATGTGCATAGACAGCAAGAGGCGTAACACCGTGTAAGTTATTTAGATTAGGTGTCTGTTGAAGACTTGAGAAAACAAATTACTGTGGATTTCTTAGAAAGGGGCCACAAGGCTTGTTTTTTATAAAAAACACAGAAATTAGAGTGGAGTTTAGAGCTAGATACACTTTGACAGACATGCTGTATGAACTCTATTCGCCCCGCTTATGACATCCAATTTACTATGTCAAAAAAAAAAATCAGGACAGATTCAAACTGAACTAACCAACTGCTATGATGCCAAACTATGAAACTAAACATGTACTTGCAATATCAACCGTACTTCGAACGATTCAAAGCTTGCAGCCTGGGCTCAGTTCAATTCCTACTCATAACTGAAATTCTCTTCCCTCCAGACAGCAAAGCATATTTCCCTCCGTGCGGATGCTAAATACAGGGTTACAGGCACGTACTGGCCGTGCAAACTCCATTCCTTTCCGAACAAAAGCTTCTACGACCTGTGCTAGCTAGCTGCCAGTAGTCACACGCTGCTCGGGTTGTTGGGCGCATGATCCAAGGCGATCGAGCCTCTCCCGAGTTACCTACCCGTCCATCGCCCAACCACCTCGCATCTAGTACGCATTTGCGAGCGTGTCCTGCCATTTTAGCTAGCTTGGTTCAATGCAGGTTGCTGGCCGAGCCAGATCGACGGCCATGCCGCCCTGTATAAATCACACGCTCACACCTCTCTCTCTCTACCAGTGTTTCTGCGTAGGTAGCCACCTGTCGTCTCTCAAGTCTCAAGCATCTCTGAGAGAGATGGACGCGGTTCTCGCTTCTCTCCTCGTCTCCGTACTCGTCGTCGTGGCGGCGCATGCCCCGGCGGTGTCCGCGGCGCCGCGGGCCTTCTTCGTCTTCGGCGACTCCCTCGTGGACAATGGCAACAACAACTACCTCCTCACCACGGCGCGCGCCGACGCGCCGCCCTACGGCATCGACTTCCCGTCGCACCGCGCCACGGGCCGATTCTCCAACGGGCTCAACATCCCTGACATCATCAGTAATGCATTGCATGCCTTCTATCGCCATGCATGCATGGATGCATCTTCCAGAGTGAACAATGCCGTTGAATTGTAGTAGTAGAGCATGTCAATCACTGACGCCGCCATTTAACTGCTTCAGGCGAGCATCTCGGAGCCGAGTCGGCGTTGCCGTACCTGAGTCCCGAACTCCGAGGGACGAAGCTGCTCGTCGGCGCCAACTTCGCGTCCGCCGGCGTCGGGATCCTCAACGACACGGGCGTGCAGTTTGTACGAGAGATATAATCCTCAGTGCTTTTCCTGTCAGTTTTACACATCCAGAGATATAATGCTCGGTGCTGCTGTGCATGACCGGTCGAGCAGGTGAACATCATCAGGATAGGCGATCAGCTGCGCTACTTCGGGGAGTACCAGCGGAAGCTGAGGGCGTTCGTCGGCGAGGAGCAGGCGACGAGGCTCGTGAACGGGGCACTGGTGCTCATCACGCTGGGAGGCAACGACTTCGTGAACAACTACTACCTGGTGCCCATGTCCATGCGGTCTCGCCAGTACGCGCTCCCGGACTACGTCCGGTTCATCGTCTCCGAGTACAGGAAAATCCTCGCGGTAAGTCCCTTTGCTGCCTGTTACTTTACAAGTTCACAGGCCTGTTTGTGCACAATGCGCCAAGTAATCAAGAGTTAGAAAGTAGGTTCAAGTGACAGTTTGTTGCTGCAAGTGCAAACTTAGCTTTAAAAAATAACTGCAAACTGACATGGCCATCAGTACCTAGTGTAGCACCAAGACAGATGAGTAAACGGTAAGTGTCAAAGTGTCATGACACATCTGAAAGAGAGTGACAGACTGACAGATATTTTTATTTATCTGTACACAATGCAATACTGGATTCTAGGCGTCCATTCAAGTGAAAAATTGTTGCTCAACCTGACATGCCCAATATATTTGTTGACGCTGCAATTAATATAATCGTGGCCGAACCGAAGTATGCAAGAAGGTAAATCTTTACATAAATGGGTCTCACTGCGGCCAGTAGCCACTATTATTCCAAGAATTAGATGAACATTCAAGTTAGTTTGATGCTGCAACTGCCAAATTTGCTTAAGAAGTGTCTGCAAACTATCAATATGGCCATCAGTACTTAGTGTAGCACCAAGACAGATGAGAAAACGGTAAGTGTCAACTGTCAATCTGTCGTGACACACCTGGAAGAGAGTGACAGACTGAGAGATTTTTTAAAAAAATGGGGGCAAAAACTTTGGCCCATTCGATTAATTAAGCAAGAGGTTTACAAGAAAAGGTATATAGTTTACAACCGGCTACTACTTTCCCGGCAAAATATCTCTCAAACGTTTTGCCCCGCAATCACCCACAAACAGGTTTTCCCGTTTGATATTTTCGAAAATAACCGTGGGCGGAGCGTGAGCGTTGCGCTCGTTCCAAATTTCCCAAGATGCGAGCATGAAGAGGGACGACAAAGCGTTGCGGTTAGGAGTCGAGGCCTCCGACATCTTATCCCACCAACACTTGAGAGATCTTATTTTTTACACTTGATTGTGGACGTATATATTCAAGTGAAAAATTGCTGCTCTATGCGACCTGAAATGCCCAATATATTTGTTCACGCTGCAATATAATCGTGGCCGAAACGAAGCATGCAAGAAGGCAAATCTATACATAAATGGGCGTCACTGCAGCCACTAGCCACTATTATTCCAAGATCCAGTCACAGTTGGTCATGAATTAATTCTGAGCACATGAAAGAACACAGACCAGCCACAGCAGCAGTTCAGATCGTAACCTAGCTACCAGTCTACCACCACCGCAAACCAGTCAAAAATCAATTGGTGAGCCCCCACCTTGCAATGCAGCGTGAACCCTGTCGCGCCTCCGCCCACACTTCTTTCCCCAAGCTGTAAAGACAGGCGTAAATGGAGCCAGCAAGGGTATAGTACGTGCAGGGTAAGTACAGCCGTATACACATGGCGACCAATGGTCAGTTGCAGAATTCACTTCTGCCGCGCTGCAGCAATATTGCAGGATTTGCAGCATGAATGCATGTGCAGTGCTGCAACACCTGTCCAATTCAGTCATCTTCCATTCCAATAGACGAAGAGTGGCCTACGCGCCCTGACATGGTGCACGCATGCAGAGGCTGTACGAGCTGGGGGCGCGGCGCGTGATCGTGACGGGGACGGGGCCGCTCGGGTGCGTGCCGGCGGAGCTGGCGCAGCACAGCGGCAACGGCGAGTGCGCGGCGGAGCTGAACCGCGCCGTCGACCTCTTCAACCCGCAGCTGGTGGAGGCGGTGCGCGGCCTCAACCGCGACGTCGGCGCCAACGTCTTTGTCGCCGCCAACACCTACCGCGCCAACTTCGACTACCTCGCCAACCCCCAGAGCTACGGTACACACTCCCTCCGTCCGCGAATAAGTGTTCTTCTAAATTTTGTGTCGCTGGCCAGCCAAAGCATCGAGTCGATCTCTCGGAATATATGCGCAGTCATCTGTTGTATGTGCAATTGCAAGTGAGCTAACTGGTAAGTGTTGTTGTTGTGTGTGCAGGGTTCACGAACGTGAAGGTGGCGTGCTGCGGGCAGGGGCCGTACAACGGGATCGGGCTGTGCACGGCGGCGTCCAACGTCTGCGCGGACAGGGAAGTGTACGCCTTCTGGGACCCGTTCCACCCGACGGAGCGGGCCAACCGCATCATCGTCGGACAGTTCATGCACGGATCCACCGACTACATGCACCCCATGAACCTCAGCACCATCCTCGCCATGGAAAAGGAGAGTCCTTAATACTAGTTTGCTAGGAATATGTGGTAGTGTTCCCTACGTTCAGAGTATGATGCCGACAGTTGGTCCTATATAACAAGCAGTTCAATTTGTTGAGTGTCATGGCGTTTGATCCCATCAGTTGAGTGTAATCCTTAATTACCACTTTTTTTTTCATCTTGAAACAGCTTTGTTCTGAAAAATTACGATCATGTTGATGATTCTCACGGAAAAGCTGTTAAAAAGCCAAATGAACTGACGCGATGAGCCATGAATAATGGAGGCTACGTCCAGATGACATTTAATGTTCCGATTATTTTAAACAACAAATAAGCAAAATTGTGGCTCTACAATATACAAACGTTGCAGCAAGCTGAGTAGTGTTCGTACATTTCAGCTAAATCGCACGATAATTAACTTTTCCCTCGTATGCACTGCCGCATTGCTTCATCACGGGTAAAAATGCTCACGACAGCTGCAGAAGCAGAGACTTGGGCAGCATCTGACAAAATTGGCGCTGCTTCACTGCTTATCATGTTCATCAAGTTGGTGGATTAACTGCTACGCATTTACAAGTGTCTTACCTCTGTAGACCTCTAACGAAGAGCAAATTAGCCGCATCAAAATGAATACTAATCTAGCAATGAGAAGACTGGGACACCCTTGGCGTTGAAACTTGAGCATTTTGCAAGCACTTCCTCTCCGACTTCAAAATCCTTTCGGCCATTTTCCTGCAAAACATTGACCTGAATTTCAGTACCAGAGAGCAAAAGATGATACTACCACAAACAAGGGTCACAAATTGAACAATGTACGAAATAATGGAAGCATTATTAAAGGCAGCGTGAAGCAAAAGATAACACCAGAGAGTTGGTATGAAAAATACCACAAATTTATGCATTCCACGAACTCCATCACTCAGCTCAAGTACTAATCCATAGGCCCGAATCTGGTAGACCTTTACTGTAACTACATCGCCCAGCTTCATAGAACCTGATTTGAAGTTCGTCGAAGTCTTCAGGGTGTGGCTTATGTCTTGCTCTGGAATGGCATCGAGCCCATTACTTCCAGAATCATCAGCCTTCCCTTTTATTTTTTTCTTCGCAGTTGATGTACTTGCTGTTTTCTTAGGAGAAGTTGTCCTAACCTCCTCACGTTCTTTGGCTGGTTTATATACTCTAGGAGATGACTTCGCAACCTTTGAACTTGCAGCCTTCGATTGTTTCTTAGTAGGACCATTTGCAGCATCTTGAGCATCACAATCAGCAGCACTGCGAATTATAACTGCAGGAGTAGAAAATGCAGGCGTCTCCTCAACTGTGCCATCTTTATCTTTGCTACTCGATGGCTCAACATCAGCATCCTTGCTCACCATGTTCTCCACAGCGGCCCAACCAACAAGGTCTTGATTTTCCACAGGAGCACCATCCTGACTTGCTAACTCCTTTTTGGGCCTATGGGGTAAGGTTGCTTTCAGTGAAAGTTTAATATTACCCCTCACGTCCTGTCCAATGCATGTCAATGAGAGCAATTGGCCAATAGAAACAATATCCGAGACTTTTGAAACCTGTAGGAAGAAAGGAAATAAAACAAAAATACACGAATAATAGTTAGAACTAATTAAAAGCTTCTCTTCATACAATGGAGTACAAGAGAGGAATACGCAGAAGGAGGAGACAAGGACGGGCTATACAAGACTACAAAGGAGTCAAAGCAGTATCAGAAGGGCTCCACGAGCGCCTCTTTCATTCTAAAGGAAAGAGCAAAGAGGTATCTCTTATAATAAGAAAAATCAAGGAGTCTAAACTAGGATTTTGGTGGTGGACCAACCCAATCTGTTCCTCAAACCAAGCAAGAAGATTGGGCTTGGAGTTAGGATCCGATGATCCTGCACCAACCCGGCCCTCAAACCAAATACCTTCTTACGAATCAAATGTCTAGGGAAACATTCTTCACTTGAGTAGTGCAGATCCAAAATATTCATACAGAACTATAACTATATTCTAAAGCCATTGAATGAATACAGGGCGCAATAAACAACTGTGACAACTGCCAACATAAGTCAGTCATATAAACCTCATACGTAATACAAAGATAAATAAATACTGGTCCATGAGACAGCTTAGAAAGTGAAGCAGAATTTCAAGAGAAATACCGGTTCATGTGACAGCTCAGATATGTGAAGAAGACCTTGCTGCCCACCATTAAATTCCACAAAAGCGCCATACTCCTTTATTGAGGAAACAATTCCTTTGTAAGTCCTGCCAACTTCAATTTCACGGCCTACAAGAAATTCAACCTGCAACGATGCAGAACAGGTAAGACGTTCTCACATTATGATCCTTCCTCCCAAACACTTGTATTACAGCTAAGCAAGGATACAAGCAGGTGATGTCATACTGGCTTAAGCTACATGTCATGTGTTGTTGATACATACCTTCTCGATTACCTTATCCATAATTGGCTGGGTTTTAGCAACAATAGTGACTGTACCATCACTAACAGATACTCGTGCACCTTAAGAAAATAGAAAAGGAAATTAACTACAAAATTAGCTGCCTATAAATCTTAAGAAATGCAGAGGGAATAATGAAATGAAGTATATACATAATTGGAGTAAACAAGTTAACTAACAGAATGGCGAAAAATTATGTCCATGTCAAGGGAACTTTAATTTCTGACATTCGGTTATCACATTGACCTGCAGATCTAGACCCACACAGAGTGACAGCCAATAGCAAACTAACAGGAACATCGCCTAACAGGTAAGTGGAATTGTCCTTACTATGAACCATTTGATATTTACTTCCTCCGTTTTTTAATATAAGATGTTTTAGCATTTGTCCACATGCACATGTATACAAATGCATGTAGACACATTGTAGTGTGCATGTTCACTCATTTTAGTATGCATGTAGACAACATGTAGAACACCTAAAACATCTTATATTAAAAAACGGAGGGAGTAGCTTGTAGTAATCCGTATATTCATCTTAAAGTTAGACAATGAAAAATGAATTAACAATTAGGTAAATCGTATCCAGATTGTATTGGCTACGTTCTGGACACGGCACTTATGTACAACATATATATGGGACGAGGATGAGCTATAGTGAAGATGGTAGAAATATGTGGATCTAAAGCACGAATTGACATTGTATCTATGGCTGATATAGCCCATCAGCCCATGGGGGGCAGTAACATATTTCCCTATTATCAAATGCAATAGTCGGTATCAGTATTTGCTAAAAAAAAAAAATACACTAAATTAATTAAATTCCGGAAATAATACGCGATTTTATTTTTTTTCAAAACTAGGATCCAGTCGGTCTTGGCGAAGCCGACAGGACCTTGTCGTCCTTGCTAACGCCGACTAGTGCCTTGTCGTCCCTGCTAACGCCGACTAGTGGCGTGCACTCACACATACACGCCACTGGTACGCCGACTAGTGGCGTGCACTCACACATACACGCCACTGGTAAGCCGACAGGAGCTTACACGTGCCTCTCGTCCTCGGCAATGACGACTAGGTCCTGTCGGCTTCGCCAAGACCGACTGGATCCTAGTTTTGAAAAAAAAAAAAATCGCGTACTATTTCCGGAATTTAATTAATTTAGTGTATTATTTAAAAAAAATTGGCTCAGTATTTTACTCTTATCTGTCCAAGTTATGCAACAAAAAGAATAAACCTCAAATCTTAAAGAATATAGCCCTTGCAATCACTCAATGTCGGGGTCAATTTTGTGGTCTCGAAAAGTATCCATACGCTGTCTTTTCATTTCATCTAGGTAGAGAAGATAATGGCATATTTCTCATAGTTGCCTTGAGCAAATATCAATTCAGTATTTTGGAAATGAAGAAAGGTGCAATTAGATTCAAAAATACAGTTGTCAAATACTGAAACGCATATGACAAGCATCATCATGATTTATGGCACAGCAGACAATTGCAACATTTCCAGAAAAAGGTACATTTACGCCTCTTGTCAAATGGCATGGACCATTTCTTAATGAAGAGCTTAAGAAATACCATGAAGAAAATCGGTAAAACATCAACTTCATACCTGTGTCTTGCTCAATTTTTTTCCTGTGGAAAAGCAATTTCCTAAGAGAATCACTGCTGAAGCTCAGAGTGGCTGCAAATGGAGGCCCGATTGTAACATTAACATATCAAAGTAACCTATCCAAACAGAAAAGTGAAAGTACATCACAAACCTAATCGAGGACCACTTCCATCATTGATAGCACGAGCAGAACTGATTTCCTGATCCATGCGGTCAAGGATTTGATTACGAGCCTTTCGTGCAGGCTCCAAACTTTCACATACTATGTCCAATGGTATTCCAGCAGGTTTTATGTCCAGCTGGATAGCAGTAATACCTTTCCGTGTTCCTGCAATTTTGAAATCCATATCACCCAAGTGATCTTCAAGGCCCTGAAAGCACCAAATAAGATGCTTAGTTAAGCATGGGCATTTTCCAGAAGTAACATACAATTAGTCAATTAGATTAAAAATAGAAATGGTTTTCTGGCTAATTTGACAACATAAATGAAGAGTGTCCAAGACTTACTAAAATATCTGTTAATATACGATAACTAGAAATATCTCCAGTTGTTGGGTCAGTTTCACTGACAAGACCAACCGAAACACCAGCAACATGTTCCCTTACAGGTATTCCAGCATCCATTAAAGCCATGCTTCCTGTCAGTCACCATTTAAAAATGCATGAAAATAAGAAGTTAACAAAAATAATAATTTCTTTTGAGCAGTTCAGGACATCACAATGACATTTGAATGACACTTTGTACCAAGAATAATGGATAGACCCTAGAAACATATTAAACTTAATACAAATAAGATGAAGTTATTTTTTAGGTCTCTTGGAAGTGCTAACAAATGTCATGTAGTGTGTGCGTTGCTGCACACAAATGATTGAATTTGACTTAAGACTGTTTTATTCCTGCTCCTTTCAAAATTCGCAAAGTTTGTTTTGCTCAAGAAACCTCCCTTCAACCCTCCTCCTTCCGAGTTCCGACGCACCGATATGAAAATCTCACACCATGCACACGCTATACCAGACGCCTGAGATGCACCCGGATTGTAATGCCCTCTTTTAAGCCACCAGTTGTATAACCCAGTAATCACACTGATGTTGTTCCTCGCCACCAGTTTCCTCTCTGACCACATGGATGGAGGAGCCGATGCCTGTCACTGTTGCTATGGCCACTATCACGTCGTGTGACTGCAGTGTGCGTACCTGCTGCCTTGTAGTGTCATTCTACTTCAGGATCATCAATATGATGAGCCACTCAGCTTGTGTCAGTGCTTGCTAACCGCACAGCACATAGAGAAAATTCGGTATACAAGGAGCAAGGCCACAACAACGTGGGGATGCAAGACAGGCCGACGAAAAGGGACGAGAGAGTGCACATCTGTGTGGAGGAAGATGGAACTTATGACAGAACATGTGAGGCAAAGTGATCGAGATCAAACACGATTTGTTTCTCTTTGGAGATAAAAAAAGGATATTTATAGATAGAAATTAGTTTACATGAGATTACGCAGTTGGTTGTTGAGAATATGAAGGGCTACTTACCATGTGATTAGTTAGTGGCAGCCTAGGCGCATTCTTTGCTGTTTTCTTGCAGAGAGGCGGCATGTGTTGTATACGTAGGTGGGTTTATACTTGGGTCTCTATAGAGTAGGAGAGGAGGGGGAAGGAGTGTGACCCCCACTGGCGGAGCTCTGTTGACGCCAAACTGGGCCGAGGCCCGCCTAACCCAGTCCAAAACATTGAAGCATGAGAGTTAAATGGGCCATGCAAACTAAAAAATGTAGTCATTTCTTTGGGCTGGCCCACCCAGCAGTTTCGACCAAGCTCCGCCAGTGGTGACCCCATCACTCATTCAACAACTCCCCTTTAATAGTAAATGGAGATACATTAAATTCTATGGTAGAAATGCTCGGCATTGTTACATAATAAAGTATAGACCCTTGATCCATTTCACATAAAGTATAGACCCTTTGCAAGTGAACGGCATTCCACTGCAAACTAGAGGTGAAGGTCGACCAGCTAAAAGGTGCAGAACATTGACATGCAGATAAATGGAATTTAGTTCTAATGAAACACCATCCGCAAGCCATAACTAAAAGATCCTAAGTATATAGTACCACTAGAAGAAATAAAGACGAGTACCTCCACATACTGACGCCATTGATGTTGAACCATCAGAAGCCATGACTTCAGAATTTACCCTAACAGTATATGGAAAGTCCTCTTCTGGAGGAAGCACAGCAAGTAATGCTTTCTCGGCAAGAGTGCCTGTAAAGTGTACAAAACAAGTAGCCGAATTGGTGGTATTCATTTTGCCTCATCATACTTTCAATGTAAACTAATACTGAAATTTAACAAGCTAAACGAAGGAAGAAACAAGGAAAACACAATCACGGATCAAGAACCTAAATATTGCAGCAAGCCAAGAGGCTAATCATTAAACCATAGTTCGCCAAGTTTGGTAGGCTCTGTATTCTAACCTAGTCTATCTTGTCACACTGCAAGGCAATTATGAGCCAAACTAAAACATGGTATTACACATATCTCTTCAGCTTAGACTCCGGTATAAGCAAATTCTATAATCTGCAGCTCTGCACATACAAGAAAAAATATGTACCGTGTCCAACTTCACGTCGATTCAAACCCCACGTTTGGCAACTTCGTTTATTGAAAATGGTGGAAAGCTGTAATGAAGCATGAAACGCTTTGTTGGAGGGCCAACAATTGAATCCAATCGCTGAGCATCACCAGGAGCACCAAGGGTAACTGTACATAAAACCTACAAGAGAGATCGGTTACTTGCAGTGTGTATATATTAAAACTTCATTCAAATTCAAACAGATAGCATTTGTGGTGGGCTGTGCAGTGTGAGTGTGTGTGGAGAGAGAGAGAGAGAGAGAGAGAGAGAACCTGAGTATCTCCACGCGAAAACAGTGCAGAACCATGCAGTACCGGATATGTGCTTGATTCGCAGTACAATGGCCGCACCTCATCAAGTTGCCTACCATCGACTCTAAGGCCTTCCTTAATTATTCTATTGCGTATGACCTGCACAAAAGAAGGGCACAACTCCTTATGAACTGAAATAATATAAAGTGATTTTACACAAGAAAACAGCACTGACTGAAGTGCTATCAGGTGATGCCAAGGATAGATGGCAAGCTATAGGTCTCAGAATTCCCATCTCATTTTAGAAGTTAAGAGCCCAATACCTAGTTTGCCCTGTTCTCTGAGATTTTCATGTACTGCTGGAACCAATAAATTATCTTGTATTCAGATATATTGGAAAACAAAGAAAATAATAGGTCGGGTGAATGCACGGGGACCAGAGTCATTTACTCATGCACATGGCTGAAAACAGAGTTCTTGTTCAACTGCTAATGTGTTTGGGATACATAAGCTACAAGCTTGCCAAATGTCAAGGATTCACTGTTAAAAAGAGAAGAGATCAATGTGCTCTGCTATTTCTGTTACACATCTGTCCTTCTTGAACAGATGAGATCATTACATGTCCCATAATGTTCCAGGTTTCAGTGTGTAAAATGAGATCGATGTACTCTACCTGCTTTCTCACTGTGTCAACTGCCTTAGGAAGAAACTTCAAGTTTTCCTCGTCGCCTTCTTCTTCAAGCTTTGCTTGTACAGATTCTGTGATTTTCTGCAAGGCTTCTCCACGCTCAAACTGCAACAAACGAAAACATCTAAGCAAAAAAGAAAAGGGAGATGCTGCTTCAATACTAATTCAAAAATAATTGTAGAAATTGGACTTTGACACTTCATGGTTTACAATGCAAATTCTGTAACATAGTTTTTTTTCACACTGTACTAGCAAAAAGAAGTGAAAGCAATACTCAAGGGAAACCACCACACAGATCCCAGGACAATTTATATTAGAGACAGGGGCAGAAGTCTTTACTAGGGTCACAACCAGACATTTTCACTTTCGACTTCACAAACTAGAAAGGAAGAGCTTCAGTCAAAAGCGAATACATAACACACCTTGCCATATGTTTTATCTGTGAAGACTTTCTCAATTGGTGCCTCTGATAATGTTCTTATTTTCTCATAAGATTCATCTGATATCATTGAAAGCTTGTACTCCTTTTTCTCTTTGCCAGCTCGCTTAGCCAATCTAATTTGAGGATCGATGCACTTAACTGCCTGATAATCATAGTCAAGTGCATGAGAATATAATTACAATGCCTCAACGATAAATAGAAAAGGAATAATACCTCAGAGTGTGCAAGCTTCATTCCTGCTTGAAGATCCCTTTCAGTTATCTCACGAGCTTGTACATCGATCATTAATGTTTTATCCCGTGAACATGCATAAATTAGGTTGAGATCACTCAAACCTAACTGCAAATCACGGAGAAGTATACAGAAATATGAGTAAACTGAATGATTACCCAGCATTGTATAATGAATAATGTGCGTGAACCACGTGTACTAGGACGTAGTTTATGGTACATATTACACGCAAATGGAATAGGCAACATGAGCGACGAAATACTCCTGGGAATATGAATATATGATATCTACGAACAGTAAATGTACAGCATTATGGGTACAATTCATGCACAGTGGAGGATAGATCACAATTATTTCATGTGGTAGAACTTGATTTATATATACCTCATCCACTGTTGGGTTCAAGACAAAATTCCATCAATTCTCCCAACACGTATTACTCCAATTGGCCCATTCCAAGGTATATCAGATAGCATAAGTGCAGCTGAAGATGCATTTGCAGCCATAACATCCGGGTCCTGCTTTCCGTCTGAGGAAAGAACATTTACCGTGATCTAGAAAAACAGAATGTAACTCCAATGAGTGATAATGCCTGTACAACTTTGTGAATTTAAAGAATAAAATATTAATTAGAAAGATCACCTGGACATCATGGTAAAAGCCACGAGGAAACAATGGCCGTATTGGTCGATCGATTATGCGCCCACACAGTAGTTCTCTTTCCTTAGGGGCACCTTCCCTGCGCATATATGTTGTGGGAATAACACCTTGAGCGTATTGCTTCTCTTGATAATCGACCTACAGCCAAACAAATGACCAACATGGTCATCAGGGAAAAGAAGCACCAAAATGGTCCTAAAAAGATGCACATAGAGGATGAACAGTGCTGCATTGAAAATGTGAACACAAACATATTCAATTCTTCCTTTTGGGTTAAGCATATCCCCAATAAGTTAAATTAGCAATATAAAAAGTAAAGTAAACAGTGGGTCTTTGAACTTGTGCACGGCAATTAAGTAGGTCCGTAAACTCAAAAACTGTAGACTACTTCACTATGCCAGAGAAGATTAAGGATCAACGTGTTGCTCGGTATTGGTTTATTAAAATTTACCGTAGCGTATTCTAGGTTGATAAAATGATGCTTTCTTACCAGCTAATACTTCAGTACGTAAGTACCCGACAAAAATCAAGCAAGATAAGGCCCGCTTGGATTGTTTTTTTCGCCCAAAACCAGCGTAATACTGGGGGCACAGAAAAAATTCAAGCCGCACCGAGAAACGCACTTGGTTCGGCGTTTTAGTTTCCTACTCGCACGGTTACCCCGTTACTACGGAAAGAATTCACGGAGCAAGACAGGTCCCATCTGAAATCCGAGAGAGCGAGAGGGGTAAGAAAGAGCAGAACGCGATGGCGCATTGGACATTGCTCTGCTACTCCAAGGGAGCTCCACGAGGGCCTGACCCTGTCGCTCTGTCGTCGTCCCCCATCGTCGCCGGAGATAGGGAGATGTCGAGCCTCGACGGCAACGGCACCGTTGGTGAGATCTCCATCGCCATGGGCGGCATGAATACTCGCTCGCCGGCGTGTGTGGCCTCCAGGAGCTGGAGCTCCTCAAACTCAGCGACGACAACTTATCCGACAACATCTCCATCGAGCTAAGCACCAATGCACCATCGACAGCTTGGAGAGCACCCTCAGCACAGCCTCAGAGGTGGGATGCCGGTCAGGATGTCGAAGCTGAGCAAAACTCGCGGTGCTAGACCGTTACTATTTTAGTAGCGTCTTTTATATCTTGTTCAGCACAACTCATTTTACTAGCGTGTTTTCAATCGGTGGAATTCCGTGTGCACAGGGAAACACACCTGGAAACATTGACTGAGTGAGAAATTATTCCAAGTTGCCAAGCGGGGCCTAATGGGTATTGCATCAGAATTAATCGGAACAATCTCTTAGCGAAATGCCAAATTGGCAATTAGCACGAATGAACAGCAATATAATGACTAATGGTACTGCAACCAAAAAGTGCTAGTGGACTAAATCAGTGAAACAAACCCAATCAAAAAGGGTGGAGGGGCTAATGCAAAATATAAAACCTGTAAACCATCAGTAACATAAATTTAATGATGTAGCTGTAAAGTAGTTAAAACCGCATCAAATAGAAGCGTTCACATAAATTGCACATAGGCGGAAGCACATGAATTTGGTCATTCCCTGTCAAATTAAATAGCCTCCCAAATAGGCCCAAATAGACATCAAAACAGGACAGGGAACGATCCTTACGGTCAGAGGGAGGAAGTCCCGGACGGGGTCCGAGGACTTGGCGGAGGCGACGGTGGCGAGGACGTTGGTGTCGTCCATGGAGATCACCACGGAGCCGTTGGCGAAGCGCGCCATCTTCCCGGTCTCGAAGGCGATGAGGCGGCCCCCGATCTCGAACTCCTCGCGGAAGCTCTCCAGCACCTTCCGCCCCGGCGGCGGCGGGCCCCCCCGCGGGACCTCCTCGGCGGCGTCAGAGAGGAATGCCGCGCGCGCGCCGGGGACGGCGAACGGCGCGGCGAGACGGAGGCGGTGTTGGCGGCGCGTGAGGAACCGGAGCGAGGCCACCGCCATCGACATGGTGGCGCGCGGCGAGGAGCGGCCGGAAGAGGAAGAGGGGTTTGCCTTTGGGTTTGGGTCTGGGTTTAGGGTTTAAGCGGCGAAGCGAAATGGTTGGGCACTTGGGCCTCTCTCTCTTTCTCATTTGCTTTTCACATTCATGTCCCTCACGCGATCTCAACCGTACATCGAACGTCAGACGGCTCAGGACGCCCGTGTGCCAAAAGAAAGCCCATTTCTCCGCACCGATCGCCCGCCGCCGCCGAAAGAGGAGCTCCGACTCGAAACGCCCCAAAACCCTACCGCACTTTCCCCCGCCGTCGCCTCCGACCCCCCCTCGCTCCACAGGTATGCCCTTCACCTCGCCGTATCCTCACCTCTTCCCTCCTCGGCTCCTCCCCTCCGACCACTGATTTTGCCGTTGCGATTCGTAGGAACCAGCAGGAAGGAGGACGATGCCGCTGGGGCTGATACTGAGCTCGATCGGGAGGTCGATGCGGCGGAAGCGGACGTCCTCGCTCAACATCCTCTCCTCCAAGCGGGCGCCCAGGGATTACTACAAGGGCAAGAACTGCAAGCCCACTGGGTTCCACACCCGCAAAGGTGACAGCAATTCCGATCTGAACCTAGTACTCTTATCTGTAACTCGTGCTCGCTCTTCGAGACTACATTTGCTTATCATATTCTGGTTCATGTGCATTTTACATACAAGATGCAAACCAATATCTGTTGGGTTGAGAAGTTTACAAGATTTTGAACCAGATAGTTAAAATAACCTGACACTGCGGATCAAATTGGTTTAAATATTAACTGATCAGTACCGCCTTTTGCCACACTATTTGACTCGTCGAAGGAAGGAATGTTCCATGTGAGAGATCAAATGCAAAGATTGAGTGCTGTTGTATGTGAACCGAGTGCTTGCTTACCTGACAGCTGAGGGCGCTTTCAGTTGCATCACAGTATGATACATTTTAGTGAGTGAAAAGGTTCAACACGTTTCAATCCAGGCAGTCTATAGCCATATGTGAGGTTCATAGGAGTGAGTGTTAGCCCAGGATATGTAGTAGCTAGTAGGTATGTTCAGTAATTGCTGTCATGCATACTGCTAGAAAGAAGATGTAACTGATAGCAAATTTAGCAAGTTCGCCAAAGAATATAGATACATCTTTGGAAAACAAACAAGATTGTACACAACATTCTCTGTGCAATCAATGGCCGCAAAAACTGACTTGAAGTTAGGATTAGGTAATCACATGACATATTTTGGATGTCCTAAAACAAGATGGCAGAAATCGTGGAGAGATAGCCCCACTGTCAGCAAGTTACTTTTGAAGGAGGGAGGTATGGGTAGACAAAGCACCATCACCACCAACCCTTTGTTTATAGGAGTCCTGATAATGATAATAACATACAAGCATACAGATAAAGCCTTGGAGTAAGAAATGCAACTATTTATGCATCCATCTACGGTCTATTAATGTTGTATTGCTAGGTAATTGTGAAATGCATGTGCAGGATAATGCAAAGTAGTAATGCACACGGTGGACATTTAGCCGAACTTAGAACCTGGATAGATTTCGGTACTTGGAAGTACTAAGGTTATAAAAAGCTCGCCTAAGCGCACGTTTAAGCTTAAACATGCGCTTAATTGCGCTCAGTGCTTTAATCTTTAAAAAAAAAAAAGCGGGGGCA
The DNA here is from genome assembly GCA_947311845.1 of Poa pratensis. Lineage (NCBI taxonomy): Eukaryota > Viridiplantae > Streptophyta > Magnoliopsida > Poales > Poaceae > Poa > Poa pratensis. The sequence continues at coordinate 1,609,601 of CAMZMU010000111.1, forward strand.
AAACGCTCAACCAGCGCCTAGCGCTTAATAGAACCACTACTATGTATATATTTAGATGAGATCATTGTATTGATGTCAGCTAAAACTTACCAAAGATACAATACTATGCATTAAGATTTTGTCCAAAAGGAGGAAACATATATGTACCTTGCCCATTAGATCAAATGCTTATGTTTATGAGCTTGATCTAAGTCCAAAAGCTTCAGGTATCTTGTGATCAGCTCATTATCTCTGCCATCTCTGGTACTCTAATGTGGATGTGAATTTTTTATCTACTGACACGCCATGCTTGTTTGAACCGTAAACTATTTTATATTTTGGCTGCAATAGATTAGTTTGATTGTGTGTTACATGCTTATACGTGAGGATCCAGTCCCTCAGCAGCAGTATTACACTTATGTACTTTTGATTATCGCACTCATTGAGTAAGAGTGACTCTTACTCGACTTCCTAGTTTTTGGATGGCTTTCAAGACTGATGAATTACACTTATGTACTTTTGATCATCATTTTCAAAATGTTGATGTATTTTTGCAGGTGGTTATGTGATGGTGGACGCGAAGTTACCAAGATTTGTGGTCCCTGACTTGACTGATTTCAAGGTGGCATTTGTAAACTTTTCCCCCATTTTTTCCACTGTTTTTATGCTCAATTTGAATTAAGTTCCCAAGTTGGCTATGTACTTTATTACAATCTCAGTTTTCTGGAAAAAACAGAATAATGCAACTCTTTTGCTCGGAAAATAGAGCACTGGAATAGAAAAGGTAGTTAGCAGTACCTATACAAACAGAAAATTCAAGAACATGGCACTAAGTAAACCACTCAAACTTTCCTTTTGAAGTATTTTGTTGTTGACTCAAGAATTATGATGGAAAATATTTGCCAGATCCTCACTTCATCTGAGAAACAAAGGACGTATATTGCTATTACTAAGGAAACGAATTAAAATGTTCCAACTCTAGTAGCATTGGATTGTTTAACCTAGGCCAAGGTAGAGGAACTGAAAGGGGACGTTATCCCTGTGTATTGCGCAAAAATCTCCTATGTGGTTTGGTCGAGGGAATCATCTTCCCTGCATCCCCTCATCAATTTTGTGCGTTACTATAACCTATATCTAATCAATTCGTTGTCTAAATAATTGCAGTTGAAGCCATATGTATCGCAGTGTGCCAGGGCTGACCTCGGAGCCAACTCAACAGCCTCCGCTACAGCAGAATCTACTGAAAACAAGAAGTGATATGCTAAATGCTTAGTTGTTGCTTGTTTCACAAGAATGCAGTGCGACCCTGCAGTTATGGTTTCCTTACAATGACCATGTTGAGAGCATGTAGCCTCGTAAACTTTGCTACATGTGGCCTATTCGATACGTAACAACAAACTTTGTAATTCGGCATAAATTTTTGTAAATTTACCATTATTAGATGTACCATGTACTCTGTGTTCACTACTTTTCTGGCTTTTGTGATGTTCGTTTGATCATTCCTGAAGCATGTGATGCTACAAGCATACAAGAGTGGTTGCCGACAGGAATAGGATTCTTTTTACCGAATTTCTTGTTGTTTTTTTTGGATGAACGGCTACTTCAGTAAGGCCTTGTTTACTGCTGGTATTATTTCATCCCAAGGAGATTGGGGGTTGTAGGGGATTTGTTGAAAACTTTCCTTTCTCCCGATTTCTTAAAATACTATTCCATCCCAGTCCACCAGTATGGTGGAGTGTTTTTATTTTACACAATAATGAGGGGGTATCTTTGAGATTTTCCTATCCAAAAATTCGGTATCTGGAAATAGACCAGGATAATCTATTTCAATCCATTAAATGCACTTCAAATACACTAGAATAAACAAGGCCTAAAATAACTTTATGAGCTCATCACAATAGTCTGGTGAATCTGGGTCGTCTGTCCATTGCAGCAAAAATTTTAGCAATATTTTTCCACAGTGTGTCAAAACAAATAATCCTTGTTTGTTGTAGCAAATTACCGAGAAAAAAAACATCTACCGGGTGCAGCACGGAAGCAAATGCGTGTAGCACCGCCAAAAATGCTTGCAACATGAACACAACATTTGCAACAGACACCCAGCATATCATTTCTCTGTTTGCAGCAAACAAAAAACGGGTTCCAACATTTTGAACGAAACATATGGAGAAACACAAACTCCCAAATCATTAACTCGTATTTGAAAGCACCAACCTCGCAGGGGATGAATCAATCTCGTACTCATGCTTCGCTCTGAAGTCAACCTCGTTGTCGAGCCATGAGGTCATCCATGGTTGTGAATTTCCAACCGAATGGAGGATGGAGGAGAAGGATGGGAGGAGAAGGATGGTGGTGGAGGAGGAACCTGGAGGGTGAGTAGTGAGGAAGAGCATGTCTCGCAGAGGAGCACATGGTTCCATGTGCTAGGAAAAGAAGAAGCAAACACAGAAGAGCGAGAATCGTGCGGGGGACGGATGCGGGAGAAACGAGGCACTAGCGTCGATCGAGACACTCGGTCAGGTAAATCGAATCATTTTCCCTTCTTGATACCAAAAGCCCAATATATAAATTATGTGCTCGTTTTATCGCTATTTCAAGTGTGTAGCATGCACATAAATAAGAACGAAAGAGAAAGGTATGAATTGCTCCAAGAAAACATGTGGACGTTATAGGCTTTAGAGATAGGGCCGACACGCTTTGCTGGGCTCCCTCTTAGTACCGGGCCACCTTAGATGCACTAAGCTTCTAACTGAAGTCCTAAAGTGTCATGAAATATAAAAAATTATGATAAAACAAGAGAGTTGTATTGATCAAATAATAATGTTTCCACAAGATCACAACCCCTCCTTGAGGAGCTCAAAGATGCAATAGGGAGCGCAAACCCGTTGCACCACCAAGTGGATGTTCCTTCTAGTAAGAAAAGCAAATCCATTAACTACCTTGTTACTCTCTCTCTCGAAATCGAGCCTTAAAGCTGGAGTTGAGCCTCCCTCAGTAAAGCATCTATCTCCATGAAAAGTGATGATCATTCAAAGACCGATCATCCCCTTTCATTTTTAAACCAGCGATCACAAAGGCACAATCCTGTTCAATTATTGTTGGCGTGAAGATCCCTTCGTTGCAGGAGACGAACACCTTTAAGACATGCGATGATCTCCACATCCTCGGTATTGGTGCAAACAAGGAGGTACTTCGAAGATGAAATGGTAAAAAAAAAGGAGGTACTTCCAAGTGAAATGGTTAAAAGAAGGTACTTCCATGATGAAATGGTAAAAAAAAAGGTACTTCCAAGATGAAATGGTAAAAAAAAAGGAGTACTTCGAAGATCAAATGGTAAAACAATAGGGGATGTTTGCTGAACATACGTCTATCATCATTTCACAAATTACATCAAAGCTGATTAAACACGTCAAATGACCAAGAAGAGAATATAAGTTCCTAATTGTACAAAGTACAAATAAGCAGGCAATTATGTGCCTTTATTTACTCGATGATGGATCATTTTTTTATCTGAAAATTCTGGCCTGGCAAATATACTTTGTGTGCATCTTTGATTCTAAATACTTAATGCACTCGCTTTATATGAAATTGTTGCAGCAGACCGAACAAATGGAGCTTGACTCAAGGGAGCCTTTATTTCAAAAATTCACAAACAATATTTCAAGGTTTCAAAAATATATGAGAAACAATTTCTAGATGACAATATTGTATTAAACCAACATGTAAAATCTCAACTCAAAACATCCTGTAGTTTTTCTGCACAATATGACGAAATTGGACATTTGAAGCAGTGAACAAGGTAAAAATTTGAACCTCCAAAAATCTGTCAAATTCTGCCTTTTTATGTAGCCCAGAATATTATTATTTGAGTTGATATTTTGCACGTTTTAAACTTGAAAATATTGGTTTTTTTAAAGGCCACCGTGGAGTTCAGGCTCCATTTGTGGTTTCCGATTGTTGCAATCCATTTGAAAGAAGAATACGCCATCTTTACCATATCATTGCTCACATAAATCATACATTTCAGCTTGTTTACTTCCCAAGGATTGCATAATAATACTTTTGTGAAATGGTATCATATCTTTGTTGTTGGTAATATTTTCATATACACTCTCTAACTTGCCTAACATTGCAATGACTAAAACTATGTAAGAAATTATCCAGCAACTATAATTGTTCCAAGTATTTTAATCTAGCAACGGCTGCGATGAACAAACTCGCTAAAACTTAGAAAAGTAAGATCTAGTTTTGAAGCCCTTGTTAAGTCGAATGAGACAACAAGACAAATCGCTAATGGGATCATTAGTTTAGTAGATGAATCATTTAAAACATAATTTAGCAAACAATGATGTCAAAATGAGTTGAAAGATATTCTAACGTATACATGTGCTCTATCGTATCCCGGGAACAGGGGTTCCCGGGATCCTCCTTGCGTGCACCGCAGCTCATGACTGTGCGGTCCGAGGGTCGAGGTCGTGCCCGGGGGCTACTGTCGTATCCCGGGAACAGGGGGTTCCCGGGATCCTCCTTGCGTGCACCGCAGCTCATGACTGAGGTGTGACACCTGTACTGTAAGGAAAGATCCGTCCCCGTGAAGAGGTCGTTAGCGGGTATCCTTCTGCGCATAACCCGGGAACCAAGTGGTAAAAACGAGGACAGCTAAGGTACATGAGACACATGGGTACCGCCAGGGGGCAGGGAAAAAGTTGTATCGCAGGGATGACGCGAGATGGAGCGGTACACTCCGAAGAGGACGCAAGGCATGCACACGGTCAAGCCTTTGTGGTATCCCCTTGCTGTATAAAAGGAGGACCAAGGACGAAAAGTGGGGGATCATCTTGGAGCACACTCTAGATAGGGAGAGATCAAATCCAACTGCCTCGCTTTAGTTGGTTCTGAGAGATTAGTCCCGGGAACACTTCCTTGTAGCCTAGATACTCATACCACCATATATTCAGACATGCAGGAGTAGAGTGTTACGCTTCCGAGCGGCCTGAACCTGGGTAAATTGCTTGCGTGTTGTACTTTCTGCATACTTCGCTTGCTCAGCAAGATCCTCCTCGCGCCCCTCACCGAATCTCTAAAAGGGGGTCTCACGATGACGAGGGTTAACTCATCAAATCCCATGGTTAAGGAGGGAGAGAACGTGGTAGAGCTGGTAGTTTCGTCGGCTGACAAGCAAAAGTAAGGATTTACCCAGGTTCAGGCCTCCGGAGAGTAACACCCTACTTCCTGCTTGTCTGGTATTGATTCGAGAGTATATGCGAGCAACAATGGGGTCCCGGCGAGATGTCAATCTCGCTAGGGTTTTGGTGGTTCGAGTATTGCGTGTCCTGGATCGGCGGCCCTCCCAGCCTTTATATAATAGGCTGGGTCTCGGGAGTTCGTAACCGACTCAGATTACATGTAAGGAAAGTCTAAACCGACTATGTCTATGCCTAATCTTGGAGGATACTCCATCTTCTTGGGCCTTCTGTCATGGGCTTCATGTAGACTCTTGATAGTTGGGCCTTAGTCGATACGTGCACCAGGTACCCTCACGGTAGGGTACCTGAGAGGTATATCCCCGTCAGTAGCCCCCGAGTACTTGTCTGACTCGAAGAATCGGGCATGGACTCATCCATTAGTGCACGTCGTATTCTTTTGTACTTGTATTTATAATTGGAATTGCTGTATGAATAACACATGTTGGCTATGTCGAGTATTTCATCAACTTCAGTTTTTGCTTATGATAATCAAGGGATAATAACTTAGTAGGCCCGGTACACTCGACGGATCGGGACCGGTTAACTGCACATTCGGGCAAAACCTTACTAGCTTTCAATCAAACTCGAGTCCCCGGACTCGAATCTGGAACAAACTGGTCAGACTCAACTCAGGCCGCGGAGGTCTTACTGAATCGTTCTGCAGTATAACTTTGAGATTACCCAACGCGTCCGTCGGGATTTTTCATCATGTCTGCTGACACGGAAAATTTTAAGGATTAACGTTGCTGGAACGGTTCTTAGCCCAGCTCGAAAGTTCGGCGGGTCTTACCTTTGCACTATGCATGCAGCATCCGAGGTATTTGTGGCGGACGCAACTCGGGAATTTATCGAGTATGTTTTTGTATTAAATTTTTCTTATCTGATGAGTCGAGTCTTTTGTCGACTGATTCTTTGTCATTATTCTATTGGGTGCGCGACAGCGCTCCCGATGAGAGTAGCCCCCCGAGATTGTGCTTTATTGCTTGCAATGGAGGATAATCTCAAATCTGTTTATCCCGTACATTGTCAGTCGAAGATTTTTTTGATACGCTCTCGATGGGAGTAATATGTTTCAGTCGAAGAAACTATCGACTGCCTTTATGTCTTGTGCTACTCAGTCGAAGGACTGGCTTTTTACCTGAGTTCTGATTTTCACCCTCGCACTTGGCGAAGCAGTCGAGTGACCTGTTATGCCTATAAGATGTCTGAAATTTGGAAAAAACAGCCCCCGAGCCTGCTGATCAGGGTTTTTGCGAGTGATATATGGAGCTTATGTTTGAGCTTTTGGTTTTATGTAGTCTGAAGCGCGTGGCGCGTCGACTGATCAAGCTTCGGGGAGTTCTTCTTCCAAGCCTAGCACCCGAAGCGTCAACGACCAAAAGCTTATTGACTACCTTACACAGAAATTCACGACGATGGAGAGAGAGCTGAAGGAGATGAAGGACGCCCTTGCCGATCTTCAGTCGAGGCCGTCACCAGCAACGAAACGAGAGTTATTTTTGCTAGCGGAGCAGGACAAAGTGAACCTTCAACTCGAGTGTGAGTATTCTCGAGTCAAAATTTTGTCTTTGGCAAGTATGTTGACGAAAGGTTATTGTGTTGTGCTTGCGCAGGTGCATGCTTCGACAAACCGAAAGAGGAAGCTCGACTACGCGAACGTTTGGATGATCAGGCCAATAGACCAGAGTATTCGACCCACCCTTTCTGGTCAGATCGGGCAAGAAGTCGAGTGTTTGTTCGGCTTCAGAACCGCGCCTGGCGCGTGGCCATTGTGCTCGAGTCCTGCAGGCTGGCTTTGTCTAGGATTCATCAAGCGCTGTTTCCATTGAACGAACAGCCGGAAGGCTTGTCAGCTTTGCTGGAAAAATTCCGTAAAGGCAAGGCCATCAAGAAATTTGTGCGAGAGCAGCTCATTGGCGGAGCAAATGTTGCACTCGCATTTGTGTGGACCCATTATCCAAACATTGACTTGAAGAGAATTGCCCAGGGACCCGCACCCGTGCCTGGTGGCGGTCCTGTGCCTATGCAGGAGCACTACCAAGAGACTCGCACGGACGCGCTGGTCCTGATCCATCGAGTATTGACAGAGGAGGAGAAATGGTCTGTACCAAAGGATGAACCCGTAGAGTAGGTTGGGTGTGTGTTTGTGTAGGAATTTGTACTAAGTTGAAACTTTGTGCTTTGTGCATATGTAACACGTCTTTGGGGCTCAGCCCCCGAGTATAAGTTTTGCCTCTTGTATATGAATTATTTATTTTGTGGTTTCCCCAGCCCTCGAGGCTATTGAGTAGGGTTTATGAAGTATTTTGAGTGTGAACTAATGATCGCACAGCCCCCGAGCGTTCGGGTGTGGCTGTGGAGTTTTTGTGTTTGCTGAAGTTTAGCCAACTTTGCTTTGAGACTTAGCCCCCGAGCGTTCGAGTGCGGCTAAGGTACTTGTTAGTGAGTTATGCGAACAGAAAAAGATAGGAGGAACATTGATTATATTCCACTTTTGAATGTTAGGCTGCAGGCCGCCTCATTAAAAACCTTCCAGCCCCGTAGGTACCCTGGTAAGGAAAAGAGCGCGTCTGAAACCTGAAGCCATCCGACATATCACCTATTACATTGTATGACTGAGCAGCCTAAGCATAGAAACGGCGCAGGTGCGCAACGTTCCAAGGATTATTCGAAAGTTCGTCTGTCTTCGCGTTCTTCAGTCTGTACGCGCCACCGTCGATGACCTTGGTGACGATGAAGGGTCCCTCCCATGGGGAGACTAGCTTGTGCACCTTCTTCTGCTTCAACCGAAGCACCAGGTCGCCAACCATGAAGGACCTGGTGCGCAGTCGACGGCTATGGTAGTTGCGGAGATCCTGCTGATAGACAGCTGTGCGAACCAGGGCCGTGTTGTGTTGCTCTTCGAGCAAGTCGACTGCATCTTCGAGTGCTTCTTCTACATCGTCTTCGGATGGCAGGATTGCCTCTGCGCCGTAGACCATGAAAAATGGTGTGAATTGTGTTGATGTGTTAGGAGTTGTGCGCAGGCTCCATAGCACCGACGGGAGTTCTTCAACCCAGGCACCCGCGGCCCTTTTGAGTGGCGCCAGGAGGCGTTTCTTGATTCCGCTGCACACGAGCCCATTGGCTTTTTTGACTTGGCCATTGGACTGCGGGTGTGCCACAGATGCGTAGTTGAGCGTAATGCTTTGCTCTTTGCAGAAGGAACGAAATTCTTCAGCCGTGAAGATTGTGCCGTTATCAGTTATGATGCTGCTTGGGACACCGAAGCGATAGATGATGGTCTTTATGAAGTTAACTGCCGTAGCAGCAGTCGAATTTGTGATGGGGACTGCTGAAAGGACAATGATGTCGCCTAGAGGGGGGGGTGAATAGGCGATTAAAACTTTTCCGGTTTAGGCTTGCTAATTGCGGAATAAAACTAGGTGTTTAAATTAACAAGCCAACAACCTAAATAAACTAGGCTCACCTATGTGCACCAACAACTTATGCTAAGCAAGACAAGCAACAAGGTGATAGCAATATAGAATACTTCAAGCACGAAGGCTATCACAATGTAGAGTGCATAAGTAAAAAGCTCGGGTATAGAAATAACCGAAGCACGCGGAGACGAGGATGTATTCCCGAGTTCCTCCTTGAAAGGGAGTATGTCTCGTTGGAGAGGTGTGAACCGACACAACGGTTCAACAACCACAAAGGTTTCACCCTCTTCTCCGATGAACCGCACCACAAAGGTTTGGTTCACCTACCACTATCGGTATTCCTTCGAGGCGGAATCCGGAGCCTTTCAACAACAATCCGGGGCACAACCCACAATGGGTTGGGGGCTCCCGAATGGCTCTCAACAACAATCGAGGCACAACCCACAAAGGGATTGGGGTCTCCCGAACGGATTCAAGTGACCACACAAGGGTCCAACCACCACAAAGGCGTCTAGGGCCCGAAGACCCAAGAGTAACAAGTTCACAAGATTTCAACTTCCACGAATCCTCGTGGAGAGCACACCGATGCACCAAATGCAAAAGGCAAGAGCACAAGTGCTCAAGTCCTCCACTCTCAAATTCCAACAAAGCAACAAATGCTTATGGGGAATAAGAGAGGAAGGACAAAGAGGAGAACCACTCAAGAACTCCAAGAACTAGATCCACTAGGTTCCCCTCACTTAGAGGAGATATTGAATGGTGGAAATGTAGATCTAGGTCTTCTCCTTCAATCCTCCAAAGATCAAAGAGTTTGGGTGGAGGGATTGGGAGATATCAAGGAAATGAGCTTGCAACAATGGAGGAGAGAGAAATATGGGCGAGCTACTTGGCTGGAGGAAGGTGGAGGGATATTTATACCCCTCCAGAAATTCTAGCCGTTGCCTTCAAAACCACACAGTTTTCACTTAGGCCGGAAGTTCCGGTTGGGCCGGAACTTCCGGTTGAGGCCGGAACTTCCGTCCAAGAACTTCCGGACCCCTAGAAAAGCGACTAAGTGGTATTTCTCATGTACACACATAATTAGGATCGTGAAGTGCACAAAGCATATCACTCTCCAAAAATGGATAGTCCATTAATCTCTCAAGGAGAGACAACAAGATAAGATAGCAAATAAAGGCAATAAGGCTCAAAACAAGTAAATGGTGTGCAAACAAAAATACACATACTTGATTTCTCAAGATAAGTAAGTAGAGAGCACAACACATACAAACACTAGCAAGGTACAAAACCTAACACGTGCAAGGGTGCAAGCAACTTTCAATGTATATATGATTTAAATAAAAGTTACCGCAAGGAGGAACATTGGATATGAGATAGAACAATATAATCCAAATGACTTGGCTTGATAGAATATAATTGATGAAGATCCCTTAATTCTTCATGATGTAGCCAAGTCTCCAATGCCCTCCAACAACACCTATTGATCAAGTTTTAGCTTGTTGGTCCCCAACCAAGTTGGGTCCTAAGAGGTTAGTCACAATAGGTTTGGCAACCCAAATGGTTCTTTTCTTGACACCACTTTGAGTACCAACATATTTGGCAAACACATTGCCAACCTTATCCTTCCGAAGAGAATAAACATCATCAATTATAATGGGGTTGGATAAGGTACCATTTGTGCATGAAGAAGCAAGGTGACCCTTCTCACGGCATAGGTAGCAACATCGACTTCCTCCTCCCTTCTTAGTTGGAATCTTGACTTGAGGAGGAGTAGCGTGATTCTTCTTGGGAAGAGGTCGTTCTTCAACTTGAGGAACTTGAGTTTGAACTTGAGGCTTCTTCCCTTGTTGCTTCTCACTAAGAGCCTTCTTCTTCAAAGGGCAAGATCTAACATGGTGCCCTTCAACTTTGCACTTGAAGCAAACAATCTTGGCCGAATTTTTAACTTGTTCTTGGCCCTTGTTCTTCTTGGTAGACTTGGACTTGTTCTTGTTATTGGAGTTGAATCCAAGTCCACTCTTGTCATTGGGGCGTCTTTGAACACTCAACATATTGTCAAGTGTGGACTTCCCAACATGACGCTTTTCCAAGTCTTTCTTCAAAGAAGTGACTTGGGCCTTGAGCTCATTTAGTTCCTCTACATGGTTAGTATCAACAAAAACACTAGAGGAAGTAGAAGCTTCATTGTTAGAGCAACAAGGCAAGAAAAGTAATTCATCACAAGATGTAGCAACATTGTGAGTGGATGAATCACTAGGACTAGCACATGACAATAAAGCATTTCTAGAAGAAGTTGTGCCAATTTCCACATGAGGCTCACAAGATGTTACCTTTAACATAATAGCCTCATGAGCTAACTTTAGCCTAGCATGGGATGCTAGAAGATCATCATTAGAGCTATAAAGCTTTTCATGACTTTCTTCCAATTTCCCATACTTGCTAGATAGCAACTCAAGTTGAGCCCTTAGCTCAACATTCTCCTTCAAAATAGATGCTTCACAAGAAGTGGAGTTAGTAGCACAAGCATCATTAATATTAGAAATAGAAGGAGACAATTTGGCAAGCTTATCATTCTTAGATAGTTGAGTTTGGAGTTGATCATGAGACTTGATAAGGAGAGAGTGTTCACTTTCTAAAGCCTTGTGAGCTTTGTCAAGTCTCTCTATGTCCTCACTTAGTCTACATTGCCAACACCAAATTCAACTTTTTCCTTTTTAAGCACTTTATATTTAGCAAGGGCATGATCTCTTTCCTTAATGATTTTAGCAACAATAAGATCATTAGACTCATCAAGAGATTCAAGTCTCTCTTCAAGAGAAGACCTAAGCTCTTCTTCTTCTTCTTCAAGAGAAGCTTTCAAGGAAGCTATAGTAATAGAGTCATCCCTCTCAATTTGACATTTCTCATCAAATTGACTTTCCAAATCCTCAATGAATTCCCTACTCTTAGTAACATAATCAATGATTTCACAAAGAGGAGGGATAGCTTTACTACCTTTGGGGAGAGCACCAAGTACCATCTCACCCATCTTGGTTAAGGATTCAAAATCAAAACCTTCTTCACGAGAATCCTCATCCTCATCATCACAATTTGGATTTGAGGTGGGAGACACCTCGGAATCCTTAGCCATAAGGCAAACATGATTAAAGAATGAAGAATTACTTGAAGCGCCATTTAGGTCCATGTCTTGTTCCAACAAATGTTGGGATTCCTCTACATTGTTAGTCATGCAAGTACTAGAGGATATGGAAGCATTGTTTTCATGGCAACAAGACATATGAAGCATATCATCGTGAGATTTAGTTAAACAACTATTACATGATATGCAATGACTATCAACTCTAGCATGTATGACATTTGGAGTGCTAGAAGAGTTTAAGTCCAACGATAGAACATTGCAATGTGATAGAGAAGAAGTATAATCAATAGTAAGTTCACCATCACCAATGCAATTTCTATCACCACTCACCATATCATTACCTTGTGACAAATCACATGTTGGTGAAGTGGAAGAAGTTGTGAACTCATCACGGCCGGAAGTGGAGGAGAACAATCATCCTCAAAATTTTTGGACACTTCATATATATCTTGAAGCTTGGTCCAAAGCTCATGAGCGTTCCGAAAAGGCATGATTGAAGCAAGAACTACATCGTTCAAAACACATATAAGACCATTAGAAACTAGAGTCTCGAGATGAGAGTTTTCCTCATCCTCTAAAGATAACTCTTGGGAATCCTTTGGAGGAGGAAAACCCAGATCTACAATCCTCTTTATATAATTTGGACCCATGGCCCTAAAAAGATTAAGCATGCGAATTTTCCAAACATCATAATTTGTGCCATCGAATATGAAAGTGGGATCGTGCACTAATTCCCTAAACGACATCTTTTACTCTCTAGGCGGTAAAGCCCAAAAAGAGAGCCCAGGCTCTGATACCAATTGAAAGGACAATGATGTCGCCTAGAGGGGGGGGGGGGTGAATAGGCGATTAAAACTTTTCCGGTTTAGGCTTGCTAATTGCGGAATAAAACTAGGTGTTTAAATTAACAAGCCAACAACCTAAATAAACTAGGCTCACCTATGTGCACCAACAACTTATGCTAAGCAAGACAAGCAACAAGGTGATAGCAATATAGAATACTTCAAGCACGAAGGCTATCACAATGTAGAGTGCATAAGTAAAAAGCTCGGGTATAGAAATAACCGAAGCACGCGGAGACGAGGATGTATTCCCGAGTTCCTCCTTGAAAGGGAGTACGTCTCGTTGGAGAGGTGTGAACCGACACAACGGTTCAACAACCACAAAGGTTTCACCCTCTTCTCCGATGAACCGCACCACAAAGGTTTGGTTCACCTACCACTATCGGTATTCCTTCGAGGCGGAATCCGGAGCCTTTCAACAACAATCCGGGGCACAACCCACAATGGGTTGGGGGCTCCCGAATGGCTCTCAACAACAATCCGAGGCACAACCCACAAAGGGATTGGGGGCTCCCGAACGGCTTCAAGTGACCACACAAGGGTCCAACCACCACAAAGGCGTCTAGGGCCCGAAGACCCAAGAGTAACAAGTTCACAAGATTTCAACTTCCACGAATCCTCGTGGAGAGCACACCGATGCACCAAATGCAAAAGGCAAGAGCACAAGTGCTCAAGTCCTCCACTCTCAAATTCCAACAAAGCAACAAATGCTTATGGGGGAATAAGAGAGGAAGGACAAAGAGGAGAACCACTCAAGAACTCCAAGAACTAGATCCACTAGGTTCCCCTCACTTAGAGGAGATATTGAATGGTGGAAATGTAGATCTAGGTCTTCTCCTTCAATCCTCCAAAGATCAAAGAGTTTGGGTGGAGGGATTGGGAGATATCAAGGAAATGAGCTTGCAACAATGGAGGAGAGAGAAATATGGGCGAGCTACTTGGCTGGAGGAAGGTGGAGGGATATTTATACCCCTCCAGAAATTCTAGCCGTTGCCTTCAAAACCACACAGTTTTCACTTAGGCCGGAAGTTCCGGTTGGGCCGGAACTTCCGGTTGAGGCCGGAACTTCCGTCCAAGAACTTCCGGACCCCCAGAAAAGCGACTAAAAAACGGTACTGCACTCGGCCGGAACTTTGGCCGGAAATTTGGCCGGAACTTCCGGATGGCCGGAATTTCCGGCCAAACCGGAACTTCCGCCCCTCAGAAAACTGCAGAAACACTGAACACGAAAACGAAGATATCTTGATCATCCGGACTCCGTTTTCGATGTTCTTGGGCTCGTTGGAATCGCAACGAAGAGCTTTACAAGATTATGCAGAGAAACATCATAGTCCAATAATGGAAGATAAAACCAAATGGAGAAAGGTAAAACCTCTCTAAAAAGGAATAACCGGCAAACCTCCAAAACCGAAAACGCAACAAGTTTTCCATACGAAATTCGTTTTCGGTGAACTTGGGTTTGTCGTGAAGATCACAACAAGCACCAAAACCCAACAAGGAGAAAAGCCTAGTAAGAACCAAGAAAGATGAAATGCCAAGGTTTGAGCTCTCCACAAAGATGCGATCAAGTTACTCACTTGAGAGCCCCTCTTGATAGTACGCCGTCTATCCTAAAACCCGGTCTCCCACTAACAACATGAGACCGGTAAAATAGAAAACCTATCAAGATCATACCTTTGCCTTGCGCATTCCACTTGAGCTCGATGATGACGATCTTGACTCTCTCAAGTTGGAACACCTTTCTTGATTGTGCTTGCTAGCACATGCTTGATGAAGACTTCTCCAAATGCTCCCCCATACTCCATTATGGGAGGGCCTCGCAAAGCTCCGTCTTCATGTCTCCTTTGCAAGCTTCAATCAAATGATGTCTTTCGAGATGGATCATATTGAGCTTGCACTTCATCTTCTTATCTGGATATAGATGATGGCTTGGAGATAAACATGAAGTTCACTCAATCTTCTTTTCCAAGCCATGCTTGCAATAAGCTCAACTCTTCACATGACCATTCTTCATATAAACCCTTGGATGGAACCTTGGTCATCATGAAATCTTCTAGCGTCCAACACATGAACTCCAAACATTACCTATGGACAAGATCTACAAGTGTATCTCAATGCAAACATTAGTCCATAAGGATTGTCATTAATTACCAAAACCACGCATGGGGCAACACATGCACTTTCAACTGCTTCGATCCACTTTGTGAACTTGTCAACTGCCACCAGGAGATGAGTGTGCCCTCCATGTGAAGATTTTTTGAGTGGCCCAACCATATCGAGCCCCCACTGGGCGAAAGGCCAGGCCAATGGTATTGTCTTCAATGCTGATGCAGGTGCGTGTGGCTTTGTAGCAAATTTTTGACAGCCGATGTACCTTTTGACTATGTCCTCCGCGTCCTTGAGTGCTGTGGGCCAGTAAAAACCTGCTCGAAAAGCTTTGGCTACGAGTGATCGGCTGCTGGCGTGATGTCCGCAGGCACCTGCATGAATATCTCGAAGGATGGCTTTGCCATCTTCGAATGTGATGCATCGTTGGAACATACCTGATATGCTTCGCTTGTACAACTCGCCATTGATGATGGTGTATGCTTTAGCTCGTCGAGTGACACGTCGTGAGTCGGTTATGCCATCAGGTAGCTCGTTGCGGAGTATGTACGCCAGGAAAGGTTGAGTCCAAGTTGGCTCTGTCGGCCCAGTGGAAACCAGGGTACCATGGGCCGGCCTGCCACAGCCCTCAACCGCTCCGCAGGAAATTCTGCTAAGGACCAGGCTTCAGCCTGACGAGCCTCGCGAGGCATTTTCCCTCGCGAGGGTTTCTTTGCTCGGCTGGCATTCTGCTAAGGACCAGACGATCGGCCTAAGGGGCCTCGAGAGGAATTCTGCCTCAGGAAGGCCTCTCCTAGAAGACCATCAGGTCCTGGCGCGTCTCCGCGCTACCCTCGCGAGAAGTCAACGGCTACAAAACCTCGGCGAGGCTTCAGGCCCTCGCGGGGTTCCTTCAAGTGGAAGCAAGCTCCTGCGCCGCTGCAGAGCGCACATGGGCTCTGCGCCCGCCGCAGAGTGACGCGCGCGCCTGCGCGCGATGACGAAGACGCCGCAGTTGCCATTCTCGTGTATAAAGTGGTCAAAGGAGCTGGAGGAAGCAAAGCGGACTCCAAGACTTGCCAATTTGGTGATAAAGCGGCCGGCCGCCGCTACGCTCCAACTGCGACGTCACCGTGGGGCACGCCCCAAAGCTCTGCAGCGCCAGCCCACCGTCCTGGTTGGACGGTGGCTTTTTCTGCCAAGACGACGTGCTCTCTGCCATGGACCGCGTCCATGGACGCCCCCGACGCTGTGCGCTGTGCTCCAACTCGGCGGCATTGTGGTATCCCTTCCCGCCGGAGATTTTCGGGGAAGAGGACCAAGCCCAGTATATAAGGAGCCAGTGTACGACCTAGGAGGGGATCCCGCATTCACCAACTCATTCCACAACCAAGCAGCTACGTCTGAGGAGAAGACGGAGCTCATTCCACCATAGCCACAACTGTGCCCTCGGCAAGCACCCTTGTACTGTGAACCTCTCCAAGCAGTGCAATACATCTTAGCAGGACGTAGGGCTTTTACACCTCACGGTGGGCCTGAACCTGGGTAGCGGCTCGTGTTCCTCTCTGTCGTGATGTTCCTCACCGAGCTCGACGAGCACCGTCGCCGAGGTTGTTGAGGATTGTTTGACGTTGTGTTCAGCCCCTTACTCGTTTCCTGGCTTCTGAGAGACACCCCTAGTTCCTGGGACTAGTCTCCGACATTTGGCGCGCCAGGTAGGGGGCTGAGGCGCGTCTTCAACTTCTTCAACCTCTCCGCGCCATGACTGACACGCGAGCTGCGCGTCTTGCGCGACGGACGTCCGGCAGGGCCAACACCGAGCCCGCCGCCAACCACAACCCGCGTGGTCGCCCACGCGCCAACCGCGCTTCAGAGCGCAACGCCGAGCCGCGCGTCGACATCCTGAGGATGACGGCGGCAACGGCAGCGGCAACGACGGCGGCATCGACGGCGAGGACGAGGGAGCTTCCTCCCTGCACCCATCCAGGCGCGAGAGCGCCTCCACGATGGGCCGAGCGGCGCCCAGTCCAGCCACCGCGCTACTGATGGCGCAAGAGCTGCTACGCTACCGTCCCACGCAGGCGGGCCACGACAACTGGCTGGGCGTCTCGAGGAGCTCATCAAACGCCGCCGCCCCTGCCGCCACACTGCAGCACCAGCACCCTCTCGCTCGCTGGTGCGCCACTCCGGACGCGAGGGGAACATAGCGCACGGCGCTCCTCCTCCCCCTCCGCCTCCGCCACCTCCTCCAGCTGCAGCTCCGGCAGCAAACCACCGCGCCGCGTCGCACGCATCCTCGCCGCACGACTGCCAGATTGTGCAGCGGACTCCGGCGGATGCCCGCGTGGAGATCGAGCGCCAGAGGGACCGCCACAACCGCGTCGTGCAGGAGATTGCCGCTGCAGGTCGCCAGAACCGCGGCGTACTCGCTGGTGGCGCCGTGACATACGCCACGGGCTGCACCGCCTTCACCCGCAACCTGCGCCGCGTCGTCTGGCCCGTGAAGTTCAAGCCAGACCTCCCTCCACGCTACGACGGCAGGACCAACCCTCTGGAGTTCCTGCAGCTCTACACCGTCTCCATCCAGGCTGCGGGAGGCGACGACAAGGTGATGGCCAACTGGCTCTCCATGGCGCTCAAGGACTCCGCGCTCTCGTGGCTCATGAACCTCCCCGAGAACACCATCGACACGTGGGAGGACCTCTGCAAGGTCTTCGTCGCCAACTTCAAGGGCACCTACGAGCGCGCGCTCACCTACAACGACCTTCGCGCGGTGCGCCAGAAGCCTGACGAGACCCTCCGCAGATACATCCAGCGCTTCAGCCAGGTCCGCAACAAGATTCCGAACATCCCGGACTCGCACGTCATCTCCGCCTTCAGGGAGGGCGTCACGAACCACAGGATGCTCGAGAAGCTCGGCATCCACGACACCCTCTCCTCTGTGGTGAAGCTCTTTGATCTGGCTGACAAGTGCGCCAAGGCTGAAGAGGGCCTCCTCTTCGTCAAGAAGGAAGTGGAGGATGACCCTCCTGAGGGGTCCAGGAGCAAGAAGAAGCCTGCCGAGAAGCGCAAGACCACCGCCATCCTCGCGGCAGAGCCTGACGCAAAGCAGCCTCGCGAGGCCTCTCCGGCGGCTGAAGAGAAAAAGGCGGACAATCGCCCATACTGCATCTACCACAACAGGCACAACCACGCAACTGAGACTGCTGGGAGCTCAAGCAGCTCAGCAAGGAGCGCGAGAAGAACCAGGGCCGCGGCGGAGGTGGACGCCACAACTTCCAGCAGGGCTCGGGGAACAACGCTGGGCAAAACGGCAACCTCCCCGACGAGAACCCTGGGGGCTACCAGGCCCCTCAGGGGGCAATAGCCTGCATCCTCGGCGGGTCCCAGGCGCCCAAGTCCAACAACCACTTCAAGCAATTCTCTCGCGAGGTCAGCGCAGCGCTTCCAGGGCTTGAGGCTTCCCAGCCCCTCAAGTGGTCACAGTACACCATCGCCTTCGACTCCAAGGACCACCCCAAGTCGACCAAGGCTGTAGGCACCATCCCTCTGGTGTGCACCCCATCATCAACAACATCGCCGTCGCCAAGACACTCATAGATGGGGGTGCGGGCTTGAACGTCATCTCTGTCGAGACCTTCGAGCAGCTTCAAGTGCCCTACGAGTGGCTTATGCCCTCTAGGCCCTTCACGGGGGTGACAAGTGGCTCTACCACACCTCTGGGGCAGGTGAGGCTCGCGGTCACCTTCGGCACGCCGCAGAACTACCGCACCGAGCAGATCGACTTCGACGTCGCACACATTGGCCTGCCCTACAACGCCATCCTCGGCTACCCCGCCCTCGCGAAGTTCATGGCCGTCACTCACCATGCTACAACATCGTCAAGCTTCCAGGCAGCGGCGGCACCATCGCCATCCACGGTCAAGTCCAGGACGCAATGCGCTCTGTCGAGACCGCCTACAAGGCCGCTGCCGTGGCATTCCCCGCTGATGAGGACATGGAGCCCCTCGAGAGGCCCGCGAAGAAGAAGCAGCTGTTCTCACAGGAGCAGGCAGCCACGAAGAAGGTGTCATTGGACGCCAGCGGCTCGGGGGCTAGCGTCACCATAGGCGCTGGCTTGCCTCCCAAATAGGAAAGCGCGCTCGTCGCCTTCCTCAGGGCAAACTCTGACATGTTCGCATGGACACCGTCAGAGATGTCCGGAGTACCGAGGGAGGTGATCGAGCACCACTTAGCCGTGTGTCCAAACGCACGCCCCGTGAAGCAGAAAGCACGGCGCCAGGCGCCAGAGAAGCAAGAGTTCATCATCAAGGAAGTAGAGAAGTTGAAAGAAGCACACATCATCAGGAAGTTCCACACCCCACATGGCTCTCCAACACGGTGGTCGTTCCCAAGCACACCGGGGGCGGCAGGCTCTGCATCGACTACACCGACCTCAACAAGGCCTGCCCCAAGGACCCGTACCCCATGCCTCGGATAGACCAGATCGTGGACTCCACCGCCGGCTGCGACCTCCTCTGTTTTCTGGATGCCTTCTCAGGCTACCACCAGATCAAGATGGCGAAGGAGGATGAGGAGAAGACAGCATTCCTCACCCCTTGTGGTGTGTATTGCTACGTCTGCATGCCCTTTGGCTTGAAGAACGCCGGCGCCACCTTCCAGAGGCTCATGAGGAAGGCCTTGGGGGCTCAGATGGGAAGAAACGCAGAAGCCTACGTCGACGACATCGTGGTCAAGACTCGCGAAGAGCACACCCTCATGGAGGACCTCGAGGAGACCTTTGCCAGCCTGCGCAAAGTAAACATCAAGCTGAACCCCGCCAAGTGCGTCTTCGGGGTACCGTCAGGCAAACTCCTCGGGTTCCTAGTGTCTCACCGCGGCATAGAAGCGAATCCTGACAAGATCAAAGCCATAGAAGAGATGCAGCCACCTCGTCGCCTCAAGGACATGCAGCGCCTCGCGGGATGCATGGCCAGCCTCGGCCGTTTCATCTCCAAGTTCGGCGAGAGGGCGCTGCCATTTTTCAAGCTCATGAAGCGGTCTGGCACGTTCAAGTGGACGCCTGAGGCGGACAAGGCATTTGAAGACCTGAAGAAGTACTTGGCTAGCCCACCTGTCATGGTTGCCCCAAGGCCTGGCGAGCATCTGAAGCTGTACCTATCAGCCACTCCACAAACAGTGAGCGCAGCCTTGGTGGCAGAAAGGGAAGAGCCAGTCCTCGCCAAGAAGGACACGCCACGCCAAGCCCAGATCCCCCCGACAAGGAAACACCCTCTTCAGGCCCTGAGCCCCATGCCGAGCCCGCGCAACCAGAAGGCACCCTCGTCGAGGGTCCACCTCAAGAGAGGCTCGACAAGGCTCCCGAGGAGCCCAGCGCTGCGTCACCATCGACAACCCTCGTCGAGCATCCCGTCTACTTCGTCAGCACTGTGCTGCGAGATGCTCGCGAGCGGTACACTATGCAGCAGAAGCTCCTCCTCGCGCTCCTCATCGCTTCCAGGAAGCTGCGCCACTACTTCCAGGGCCACCCCATCACGGTGGTCACATCATTCCCTCTGGAGCAGATCCTGCGCAATCCAAACGCCACTGATCGCGTCGCAGGGTGGAACATTGAGCTGCAACCTTTTGGCCTGCGCTTCGACACCACCAGGGTCATCAAGGGGAGGCATTGGCTGACTTCGTCGCCGAGTGGACAGACACCAGCAAGAAGAGCCTCATGAGGCAGAAACCACGCCAGCTGGAGACACGTGCCAAGCCACTGGACCATGCACTTCGACGGAGCATTCGCATGCCAGAACGCTGGGGCTGGCGTCGTCCTGACCTCACCCAAGGGCGACAAGCTCTACTACGCCGTCCAGCTGTGCTTCACGACAGACAAGGTCTCCAACAACATCGCCGAGTACGAGGGCCTCCTCGCCGGGCTCAGAGCCGCAATCGCCCTCGGCATCAAGCGCTTACTCATCAAGGGCGACTCCCAGCTCCTCGTCAACTTCTCCAACAAGAGCTATACACCTAAGGACGGCCACATGGCCGCTTACCTCGAGGAGGTCCGCAAGCTCGAGAAACACTTCAAGGGGATGGAGCTCAGGCACATCCCACGAAGGGAGAACCAGGAGGCCGACGACATCGCCAGGCGAGCATCACGCAGAGAAGCCCAGCAGGCGGGCGTGTTCGAGGAGAGACTCACCAGGGCATCGGTGAAACAGCCAAAAGAAGCGGTCGAATGAACACGGACGAAGAGCTCCCACCACCACCAACATCTGGAGCGCCGAGCTGCGGTCCACCCACAGGGGAACGCCTGCTGCTGGCCATGACGCACCAAGAGACGGGCTGGATCGATGAGCTCAAGGAGTACCTCAGGGACGGAGTCCTCCCTGAAGAGGACGCAGAAGCAGAGAGAGTTGCTCGCCAGGCCAAGTCATACTGCCTTCACGAGGGAGACCTGTACCGCAAGCGTCCAAATGGAGTTGCACTAAAATGCGTCCCCCTGAAGAAGGCCGCCAGCTGATCAAGGACATACACAGTGGAGAATGTGGCCACCACTCTCATCACGCACCCTTGCAGGGAAAGTCTTCAGGAGTGGTTCTATTGGCCCTCAGTGCTTCAAGATGCAACCACCGTTGTCCAGGCTTGCGAGGCATGCCATTCCACGCCAAGCAAGTCCACCAGCCTGCACTGGGGCTCCAGACCATCCCTCTCTCCTGGCCCTTGCGGTCTGGGGGCTGGACATCCTGGGACCTTTCCCACGCTCCAGCGGGGGCTACCGCTACCTCTACGTCGCCATCGACAAGTTCACCAAATGGGCGGAGGTTGAAGCGGTGCGCACCATCCCGGCGAGATCAGCGGTGAAATTCATCAGAGGCCTGGCCTGTCGCTTCGGCGTGCCAAATCGCATCATCACCGACAACGGCTCACAGTTCACCAGCGGCATCTTCAGGGCCTACTGCGAGAGTCTTGGCACACGGCTCTGCTTCGCCTCGGTGGCTCATCCACGAAGCAACGGGCAGGCTGAGCGGGCGAACGCAGAAGTGCTCAAGGCCTCAAGACAAGAAGCTTCAATCGCCTCAAGGCCCACGGCAAGAACTGGATCGAAGAGCTCCCCTCCGTGCTCTGGTCCATCCGCACCACCGCCACGAAGCCCACTGGAGAAACGCCGTTCGCTCTCGTCTATGGCGCTGAAGCAGTCCTCCCCACCGAGATCAAGCATGGGTCCCCACGGATCCTTGCTTTCAACGAGGACAACCAAGAGGAGCTCCACAACGACGACTTGCTGCTGCTCGATGGACTACGCCGCCGTGCCGCCCTCCGAGCGGCGAAGTACCAGCAAGACCTGCGCCGCTACCACAGCCGCCACATACGGCCGCGCACCCTCGAGACAGGCGATCTCGTCCTCAGGAGGATCCTCTCCAGAGAGGGCCTCCACAAGCTCTCACCCATGTGGGAAGGCCCCTACAGGGTCGCGCACATCGCCAGGCCGGCGCGGTACGGCTCGAGACGGAAGACGGCGATCCAATCAAAAATCCATGGAACATCGAGCACCTACGCAAGTTCTACCCGTGATCACGTCGCGGCAGGCATTTTTTGTCTCAAGAGGGAAGCACGCGTCTTCACCTCCCAGCTTCACCAAGCTTTCCCTTCACGAGGGCCATCTCCACTGAGAGTTTCCTACAACGCGTCGCCACGGGCCGCGGGAAGCCTCAGCCACTCCATGTGGAACCCCATGCCCAGACATGGCGGACTTTGTCTTGGCCTCGCCAAGTGTAATGAACAATTTCAGGTCATCATGAACCTATTGCGCTTCGGCGCCGTTATGTAATATTGCTTGGTGAGTTTGTTTTCTTACATTTCATTCGCGCTCACATTTTTCCCCATGCGCACCTCGCGAGCGGGGGCTGAGCACGGTGCCTGTGTCTCGGGAGCATCCCAGCAGCATCGTAAAATCCAAAGGATCCGAGCTCTAACTCGTGGCTCTCCGCCCACGACCGTTATCTCACCAAAGAGCTCTGACTCGTGGGTTAGCTCCCATGCACGTCACCTCACCAAGGACCTTGGTGCTTATTCTCCTCGTGAGATACCCATGAGGAAATCTATGAGCGCGCATGAGTTGTACAACTATGCTTTGCTTGTGGGTTCGCCTCTCTCTCCAACGCAGGGAACAAGACGCCTTGCAGGGCTCCAAAAGCTCCAAACCAGCCTCAGGCAGCCTCGAGAGGGAGAACACCTCACCAGGAACACAACACCCTCTACAAAGCAGGCGTCTCGCCAGAGCTAAGTCCAGAACTTACGCCTCATGAGCTCTTTTCCCTCTCGCTGGTTTTGTCGCCCCTCGAGCCTCTCTTTTCTCTCTTACGCCTCATGGGCTGCTTGCACGTCAAAGGGGAGCCCCGAGCATCGCGCCTCGAGGGCTCTTACCTCTCTAAGCCTTACGCACCCCCGGCCTTGTCGAGCCCTGACTCCGGCATACCGAAGCGGCGGTGCTATTTGCGCTAAGAGCAGGGTCCTAACGACGTAGAGCGAAAAAGACATGAGGGAACAGATAAAAGGCCTCCCGAGGGGCACTCACACTTGCACAAAATAAAAGTGTCTTTACAAACCAGCACAAATAAAGCAACAAGTCTTAAGATAACTGGTGCCCTTGGCACATCTCTCCACAGGGGCAACCTAAGCAGCGGGGTTGTCGTCGTCGCCGTCGACGCTCATCATCCACCTCCTCAGCGCCTGCCTCGTCGTCGCTCTCCTCGACCTCGACCCTCTTGAAGCGTTGATGTACTTCTCCACGTCGTCCCACACCGAGGCGTCCAGCTTCGAGGCGAGTTCCTTCTCCAGAGGCTCCATCACAGACGCGAAGTCGAAGCCGGGGTGGAGGTGTGCAAGGTTGGCGAAGACTTGGCCGACCGCGACGCCAAGGAGCTCGCGGCTCTCGGTGTCGACCAGGTCGTCGAGGTTCGTCACGACCTCTTCAAGCTTGGTGAGAAGCTGCTCGAAGAAGCGTAGGTAGGTGGCGACGTCGGAGTTCCCCTCGACAGAGAGCCTGGGGGCTTCGGTCCCCAGGCGGCCCGCAACGGCCCGCGCACGCCTCACCAAGGAAGCAAACATGCGCTCCCGCTGGCGCGACAAGACCTGCGCAGTCAGAGCGCTCCGCCGAGCTTCCTCGACGAGCTCCACAACAGGCCCCACCTGCTGCTGCATCTCGTTCATGTCCTGCGTCAAGGAGGCAAGGTCCTGCTCCGCGTGCTTCCGAGCCTCCACAGCGTCATGAAGGCGGGAGTCAAATCGCTTCTTCTGAGCCTCAAGCTCCCTGATGCGAGCCTCAAGCTCGTTGCGTCTCTTCGTGAAGCGCTCCTCCTGCTTCTTGGCCTTCTCCGCGAATCCTTCCTGCAATTGTCGCGGAAGAGCTCCTTGGTCGCGGACTCCTCCGCCATCTGCTCCTCCTTCTTGCGGAGGTTCTCGTTGGTCAGCGCGAGGCGCTTCTGGTAGAACGCCTCGTCTTGAGTAACTTTGCTCTCGCGAGACTCCAGGTGCTCCCGCTGCGCAGATTGATCCTTCTCGATCTGTTCGACCTGTTCCTCGCGCTTGCGTAGCTCGGTCTCGCGGGCATCAAGTTCTGCCCGCGCTGCACCATCTGGTTTTCGCGACGCGCAGGTCCTCGCGGAGCTTCTCCAGGCCTTGCCGCACGGTCTCCGACTCGGCGATGATCCCCGCCTCGCGGTCCAGAAGCTCCTTGTGCTTGGTGGAGACCGCCGCCTCGCGCGCCGCCAGCTCCTGATGCTTGGCCTCGTCTCCGCCTCGAGAGCCTCCGCCTAGCATCAGGTCCGCAAGGGTCTCCTCGACCTCGCGGACCACGCTGATGCGGATCTCTTCAGCAGAGCGCAGCGCCGCCTCGCGTTGCGCCTGGGCTGCCTCGTCCTTCCGGCGGCAGCGCTCCACGGTCTCCTGGAGGCAAGCCCAGCCCCGCGCAAGCTCGGCGACCTCCTCCGCCCTGGCGGTCTTCCTCAGCGAGCTGGGCCTCGAGCCCATCGAGCACCTCCCTCGCCGAGCGAAGGACAGCCTCTCGGCGAGCTGCGACTGGGCGCTGACCCAGCAAGGCTAGGGCCCATGATTCTCCAGAGGGCCTGGAAGCGCCAGCGCCTGCCGAGGACCCGGGGCATCGCGCCTTGGGCTCTGAGTGTCCTCGAGGCGCGCCTGGGGGCTCTGCTGGGAGCCTCCCCCTTCTCCATGCTAGGGGCCTTCTGGGGGCTCTGGCGAGAGCCCCCCTCGCCTTCAGCGCTGGGAGCCTTCTGGGGGCTCGAGGCGCCCCCACCATCAGCTCCACCATCTTTCTGCCCCTGGGGAGCACTCTCCTCTTCCCAGGAGCAGGGTTGGCCTTCTCTGCTGAGGCCGTCCCCGCGGCAGCCTCAGCGCCCCGTAGGCCCTCCAAGGCCCGAGCTCGGTGGAGGCGACGGCACAGTGGTGTCCTCCATTTCGACGTCAGTGCGTCTCTGCAGACGCAGCTGTCCCGCCGCGCCCTCCTTCGCCGGCGGCGTGGTCCTTGCCGCATCCTCTCCGGCGTCTTCTCTTGCCGCACAGGAGAGGCATCAGGCCGGCAGGTGACGGCATCGTCACCTCTACCTCCTCCTCCTCCTCGCGGCGCTCTGCCTCAGGAGGCGGCGCCGCAGCCTCGGGAGAGGAAGCGGTGGCCTCGGGGTGCACCTCTTCAGCCGTAGGCGCCGCAGACGCCGCGCAGAGCGGAGATCTCTCCAAGTCTCCGGAGCCTCCGCCTCTTTGGCTCCTCAGGCGCCTGGAGAGGAAAAGACTCAAAAACCCTCGAGAGGCCTACACAAGAACAACATCAAACAGGAAAGGGAGTACAAAAACTTACGCCGCGGTGTCGACCCACTTCCTCTTCTTCCGCCGCGCGGGCGGAGCACTGGGCTCCGCGCTCGTCCGTGCCTCTGTTTCCTCCGGGCTCCGGCGTTCCTGTCGTGGATCGCCTTGGAGCGGGGCTCGCAGTGGCCCGACGAAGCATCGTCATCGTCGCTCTCCTCCTTCCCCTCGACACGCTGCGAGGGGGCAACCACGAACTCGTCGCCGCTGCCCGAGGAGATCTCATGGATCTCAGCTCAGGCGCCGCACTCTTCGAGGCGCTCGAATTCTCCGCCGAGGAAGCGGCGCCTCCCGAGGCGCCGGTTGCGCCGCGTCAGACTCCGCGGGCGTCTCCGTCGTCTCCTCGTCGCCCTCAGCTGGCCCCCTGCGCCGCAGACTCCGGGTCCTCGCGAGGCCCAACGTGCCCCTTAGGCACCAGGCCCCACTGGTCGAACTTCGGCATCGCCTGCACGTGCGAGACACGACGCCCGAGATCGATCCGATGGAGCGGCACAGTCTGGTCAGTGGGCGCGGGGATGTCTGGAGACGTGAAGAGGGTCTCCATGAGGGCGTGCAACTCCTCCTTCGTGTAGAGGGTAGCGCTCAGGCGCATCTTGTCCCTCTGGTTGGAGTACAGCCACATCGCGTCCGCGTGCCTCTGGAGCGGAGCAATGCGGCGCCTCACGAAGTCCTTGGCCACCATCTGCCCGGTGAGGCCAGCCTCGCGGAGGTCCCTCAAGCGCCTCACCACAGGGCCAAGCGTCGCCCTTGAGCCCTTGGAAGACCAGCTCGCCCTCTTCGTCGGAGGCGCTTCAGGCAGCTCGAAGAAGGCGCTCTGGCTCCCGAACTGCATGAGGAACCAGCGCTTGCGGAAGTCCTCCACCTTCTTCGTCACGCTGGTCACAATGTTCTCGCCGTTCCGCGCGATGGGGATGTAGACGCCTTTCATGCCGTCGGTGATGCGGAAGGACACGCACCCCGACCGCTCCTTGTTCGCCGTGAACCGGAGCGCGTAGAAGCTGCGGAAGAGGTCCACCGAAGGCGGAATGCCGATGTACGCCTCGCAGAGGTAGGCGAAGATGGCGAGGACGAGGATGGAGTTGGGGTGGAGATGAAGAACCTGGATCTGGTAGCGCTCCAGAACCGCCAGGAAGAAATCGGAGAAGGGAGGAACGAGCCCGGCGAAGAGAGTGTGCATGAAGATGGGGTAGAAGCTGCCGTGAGTTGCCCGCTCGCTTGAGCACCGTGGCGCCGTGCTCGTTGGTCTTCGAGGCCGCCATGTGACGCACCTTGTCCAGCTGCGCCTCCGTCTCGAAGCGGGAGCCGGACAGAGCGGCTCGAAGTCACCGTCCCGCTGCATCGCAGCAGGCTCGCCGCCCTGCACCACTGCCTTGCCCTTCGTGGCAGCGGTGGCCTTCTTGGGCGCCATTGCAGCAAGGTGCGAAGGAGAAGTTTGGGGATTGAGCGCTGGGAAGAAGAGATGGAAGGGGAACGAGTGGAGTAATGGCCGCCTGCGCCGAGCTCTTCGCCTTATATCGGCTCATCGAGCCGTTACCGGGACATGGCGGGACCCACCACACGCCCGTTACTTCAGAGGAGATCGTGGGATCGTGTCCGGCCGTGACGCTCCACGTGTCTCGGGCTTCGCAGGCTTCTTTGGGCCCACGACGATTCGCCTCCGCCTGAGGAACTCCAGCGTGCCCATCGCGGGCCCGGGGGCTACTGTCGGCCCAGTGGAAACCAGGGTACCATGGGCCGGTGTAACATCCCAAAAATATTATAAGTATTATTACTCCAAAAATGAGAGCCAACAAAAACTTTTGTTGATTATTATGTGTTGTTTGTAAATTGTTGCTTGTGGTAATTAATTCTTGTTGCTTGTGTTGTTTAGTTCTTGCTAAATGTGTGTTGCTTGCTCTAAAGAAAAACATGAAGAAAAGAAGAGGAATAAAATAAAAGTTGAAACAAGAAAAATGAATGTGACATGTGTCACACAAATTCTCCAAGTGGGAACTCAAATTGTTTCAAACAAAATTCAGTGGAGTGGTAATGCAAACCCTCCCATTTCATCCTTACTACTTATCTCTCTCAAATAATATTTTACACCTATTTTTTTAAATTCAAAAGTAAGAACAATGGAAATAAACCAAAATACTATAACTAAAACTTTATGAAAAAAATGATTCAAAACATTTTATTTTGAAATACCAAATTTTGTGGAGCTACTACATGCTATGTGGAAGCCTCACAATATTTATGAATTTTTCTAAATTGTTTAAGTACCCCAATTAAATTCTAGAAAAGCTTCTGGAAATAAAAAGAAACTGGAAAATAGAAAAGAGAAAAGGAGCCAGGGGTTTTTGGCAAAAATGCCATCCCCTACCTCTCTCCCCTAGCTCACTGTCGCCGTCGCCGTGTCGACGCTGGGCGCCGCGCTCCTCGCCGTTCCCAGGCCCCCCCAGCTCGCGCCGTGCCTCTGCATCCTCTGCGCGCAGAGGAGAGCTCTCGAGCACTCTCGCTCTCCCCAATGCCGCCCTGTCCCCCGATGCCCGCCGTGGAGAGCTCGGACGGCGCCGACCAAATTTGGCCCCCTCTCAGCTCCCCGACACGCACCGCTCGCCGTAGCTGCTCCTAGACCACGCCGGACCTCGGAAGACCTCACGACGACACGTACCTCGCACCACCGCCGCGGAATCGCACCTCTCCCGTGCGCCATGGACGCCGCCGTGCACCGCGACCACCATGGACCGCTCCCGCGCTATAAAACCCCCTCCCGACCCTCTGGAAACTCCACACCACTCCCTCGACCTCTCCCTCGCTCCAATTTCATCTGTGCACCGCCAGGAGGGCGGGCACTGCCGCAGCCACTGCCGCCGTCGAGGTCGAGCATGGCCGCGACGCCACACTCTCTCTTTCTCTCATTTCTGGCCCGTACTCTCTTCCTTAGCGACACTACACTCACCCGAGCCCTTTTGCCCTTTTTTCGTGCACAGACGCGACCGCAGGAGCCGCCGGAGTCCGTTGCCGTGACCGTGGAAGTCCGACGCCTCGCCGTCGCCGCTACACGCCACCCCAGCAAGTACAACTCGAGCCACAACCTTCCCCGAGCCTCCGCCGTCGATTCGCATCATCACCACGACCTCCCGAGCCCCCTAGGTGAGGATTCCGTCCACCTCGCCGTCGCCGGAGCATCGGCGCCGCCCAGAAATGGTCGTCGCCGTTGTCTCTGAACACGGGCCGTTGGATCTAAATCCAACGGCAGCGTAGCGCTTCGCTGAAGCTAGCCGCTGACGGGCTGACCCCACCCGTCAGCATTTTAATCATTTCCACGCGCACACTGTGTCGCTGACACGTAGGCCCCACCTGTCATAGTTTTCAACATTATCCAGAACAGTTATATTTTCGAATTTAAACATCTCTGTGAAATCAGTACTGGACCTAACTTCAAAATTCAATATCTCGAGATTTAAGAATCCAAATAAATCAAACTCAATTGTTCTGGAAAGCTTATGAAATTGTTTAACCAACCCAAGTGGTCTCATGTCATTTAAATAAATAGTTAAAAAGTATTATTAAAAATACACAGAAGGTTTAAATTCTAAACTTGTTTGTTTCTGATACTCTGTTAGTCCAAATAATTCCAAACCAATTTTGTTAGCTTAGTACTGCCATGTATTAGCTTCCTAATTTTGGTAGAATTATTTGTGCAGTATTAATTGTTTAGTATAAGTTGAAGTTTAAACACCCTTCTGCACTAAAACATTTAAATATGTTTAATGGTTAACCCAATGAGTTAGGACCAATTTTGTTAGATCACATTTAGTCATGTTAAGTTACCCCTAAAAGGATTTAATTTTTGAATAACATTAATTGAGTTGTAGCAAAAACTTGATTAATAACTTACTGGATTAAAACAATTATGTAGGGAGATGGTAACTCCAATTAATCCAAATCAAATTGGGTTGTCTTCTACACATCAGTAGTTTCTGTAGAATTTTAGTTTGTATTTTTAGGACAAACAGAACTCAAGTTGTGCAATTAAACATGTTCCACAAGTTTCTGCCTAATTTAGACATAAATAAATAATGTTTAATCAAATTATTTGAAACCAAGTGTATTGTTTGTTGTATGCAGTGGCTATTTAGAGCATTTAGGATTGTATGTTGTGATGTTGCTTGAATAGATTAGTGATTGTTTGCATTTGTTTGTTTATTAATTAGACGAGAACGCTGTCGGATTTATCGAGGAAGGAGAGTTTGTTGAATCTGAAGATCAAGACCAAGGTCACTTTGCCGAGCAAGGCAAGCTACTCTCTGAGCTTGCACCCAAATATATGCATCTACTTTGATAACATGTTTTACTTTTAAGGCAAAGATTTATAAAACCTTTTCAAAAGTATATGAAATTATTTTGCCACCCTATGTAGAAATATAAGATAGTTTATAAAAATTATAGGTTGGGAAAAATAAACATGGTTTATTCAAAACTCCTTTGAAAATATGTGTGATTATGGAATACCGAGATGTCGGTGTTGGAATGGAGAAGTGGAGAATGGAGTGTTTATGAAAAATGCACAGTGTGTCCTTGTACTTACGTCAACCACCGATACCCTGTGCGACCACATTTACCCACATATGGGAAAAGGGCGTAGTCATATAATTTGCTCATATTAGTATGGGATGCCTCAACAACGAGGATGACCTCGTTCCATGAGGGGATGGTCATGGCGACCTACCCCTGACCTGGGTCCTGGCATCTGAGGATGGGGGATTGAAGGGTTCGCTCGCCGGGCAGAACTACGAGTCCTCACACTTAGGTTTCCCGACGGGGAATCTGGACTGGGTGTCGATGGAAAGGATGATAATTTCGTAGCGGTAGGATCCTATACTAGCATGAGCAAAGGACAGGCTATGGTCGGCGGCTTACTTCGCATACACCTGTATGGCGAGACGTGGCGGACACGATGAGCTGCCGGATGGATGTGGGAAAAGCGTGCTAACTCTGAGAGTGTAAAACTATTCGAATAGCCGAGTCCTCGGATATGGACAGTTGGGAGGCCCTGCTTTGACCATGTGCAAGTTTTTGGAAAAGCTTTTAAGTTTAAAAAGAAACTGAAATGGAGATGGTGTTACACAGCTATACCAAATGGAGTGGTATGAGTTGTTGAAATAAATGGACTATGGTGAGCCATGGTCAGAAAAAGGAGGAGTTTTGGAGAAACAAATAAGATGGTGACTTCTTTTAAGATAGTTATAAAACTCTTCTTACCTTTTTCAATAAAGATATAGAGATGTTTTAAATAAATAAAAGTTGAAAGTAAGATAAAACTAGTGCATACTCATGTTGGGGTAGTTTGCGAGTACATTCAAATGTACTCATATTGGTTTCGTCCCTGGCTATTGTCCTAGCCAGACTACGAGGAGGAGCACTACGCCGAGCAGGAGTATGGCGACTTCTACGCGAACTAAGGATCTCCACAAGTCAGCTGCCTGTCGGGTCGTCATCGTTAGAATATGATGTCTACTACGCCGTAGCTTCCGCTGATATTTTGGTTTGGCCCATGAAGGCACCTATGTAAGACTTGGTCTAAATGACCATTTATGTAAGACTTTTATTCGGTATTGTAATGGATGTAAACTTTGGTATCCAATTCGGATTATGTGCAACGACAGACTGATCACGGGATCGTTGTGTTAAGCATAATCGGGTATTTCGGACAGCTAGTCCGGGGTCCCCACAGACTTGGTATCAGAGCCATCCTGACTTTAGGAAACCTTAGTTAGCATGGTCGTAGAAATGTTACAAAAGTTAATTTCTAAAGATAAAGGAGTGAAGTATTTTCGAAAACTGCTTATCTCCAATCCTCTTACTTATGCAAAATTTTACTCTCATTAAATATACATTTTCTTGTATCCTTAAAATTTTGCACACTTCTCATTAAGCTTAAAATTCGACTCACTTGTTGCCTCACTACATTTAAAATTTTGATACACTCATCACTCACTAACTTAAAATTTTGCTTAAAATTTGTAGATGGCACTCCATTGGACCGAGTTCGTTCAGCTTGAGAAGGACAGCAAGCTGACGTTCGAGATGACTTGTTCGAGTTGAGCAAGCTGTTAGGTCGCCCCGCTCCAGAGTTTGAAGGAGCTCAGGTTGACGTTCACGGTGTCGGAAGGACTGAGTTGGCTCATCGAGTCGTCAGTTCGCAGGAACATCAAGTCCCCAGTTCCAGGACGATCATCTACACCACCAAGGCTTCTACCTGGGTTGACGGTCTCTGTACTGCCACACAGAGGTTGCTGGCCCGACTTTGTGAGGAGCACAAGGCGGAGTTGGCAGACTCACGTTTCCGGTTCTACGGGAGGCGCAACAGCGACGGACACCCTACTCCTACCCTTTGCCACCCGATGTTTGGGAGCTACATCATGGACATGGAGCTCTTACTTCAGCACACCCAGGATGATCTGATGCGCACTAGAGTTCAGCTTCACTTTGATCGCATCTCGCTTGTTGAGATTCGCGATAATGAGGAGAAGCTATGGAGGAGAAGGTCGCTCTTCTCAGAAGAGGGCCCAGCTGAGGAGGACCATCGTGAAGCTCCGCAAGAAGGTGGCAGAGCAGGACCAGCTGATCGAGGAGCTAGAGCACCATACTGACGAGATGGAGGAGGAGGGCGAGGATCTCCGCAAGGAGAACAACGCTTTCCTCAGTGACGATGATGACTTCTGGAGGAGATGGATTGTGAGGAGGAGGATGATGAGGAGGAGTTAGTTGACGAGGAGGAGGAGCCACTCGAGGCAGTTCTCGAGGACGAGGAGGAGGATCCCGAGGAGCCACCCTACCAGTCAGATGCTGACGTGTTAGAGCTGGAGGTTCCACCTCAGTAGGCGAGTGACTTGATCACTACCGCAGGATTAGGTTGACCCCCTATCGCTAGTCGAGTCGAAGTAGTGGTTCTTTTGGAAACCAGATGTTATGTATCTTAGATGTAGGCGATGTTGTAAGCTTGAGGTTGTAAGCTTGATGTTGTTGTGAACTCCTTGATGTGATGTTTGTAATATATAAGTATGTTTGTCTTGTTTGATCTGTGTGAAATATTTTCATATAATCTTAATTAATCAACCACTTGCGAGATCGTCTTTTCCCTTAGTCGAACTTTTCTTGCCTTGCCTCTTATACCCGGTGTGCTTCAGGATGCCGCCCCGTCGTGCGGAAGGAGGAGCACCACCACCACCGGACCCAACCCCCGCCCAACTTCTCGCGCTTATCATGGAGGAACGTGAAAATGCCCGGCAGGAGCGCCAAGCTCATCTCGCTGCCCTGCAGCAATCGCTGCCGCCCATCTAACAACAACAACAATAACAACAACAACAATGGTGGTAATGGCAATGGCGATGGAAACCAGCGATCCACCTTAGGCGATTTCAGAAGACCAACCCACCCACCTATTCCAAGGGACTTCACCCACTGGAAGCCGATGATTGGCTTCGCACCATCGACAACAATCTGGAAGTTGCTGCTGTGGGAGAAAATGAGAAAGTGCTGTATGCAACCCACTATCTCGCTGGACCTGCACGAGCTTGGTGGGAAACTACCAAGGCTCTCCAGCAAGCTGGTCATGTTATCAACTGGGCTGAGTTCCAGGAGAAGTTCCGCAAGAAGCATATTCCCAGCGGACTTATTGAGAGGAAGAAGGATGATTCCGCAGGCTGAGGCAGGGAAGTAAGATGTGGTCGGTTATCTGGATGAGTTTACCGACTTATCTCGGTATGCTCCTGATGACACCGACACTGAAGAGAAGAAGATGGAGCGTTTCATGAGTGGACTTCATGATGAACTGCAGTGTGCTCTGGTTATCCATGACTTCTATGATCTGGAGTCACTTGTGGACAAAGCCATCCAGCTGGAGACCAAGCGCAAGTCTATGTTGAAGGTCGCAAGAGGAGGATGAATGCTCAGGAAGGTTCGAGCAGCCAGAAGCCTCGTATCTTTCAGCAGCCCCAGGCCTGCTATCGTCCACCCCAAGCTCCACGCCCCAATTTCCCTAACCGCCCAAACAACTTCAACCGCCCCAATGACAATAACCGTCCCAGAGGAAACTTCAACAACTTCAACCCCAATGCCAATGTTGTCTGCTTTGAATGTGGCAACAAAGGTCACTACTCCAGAGAATGCCCCAATCCTAAGAGGAATGCTCAGCGCCCCAATGCACCGAACAATGGTCAAGGCCGCAATGGAAATGGTAATGGCAAGAATGCCGCACCCCGCGGAATGCTGCTGTTGTCAGAGGCCGTCTGCACCACATCAATGCTGAAGAGGCTGAAGAAGCGCCAGATGTTGTGCTGGGTACGTTCCTTGTCAACTCAGTACCTGCAACTGTTCTGTTTGATTCTGGTGCACCCATTCGTTTATTACCAAAGAGTTTGTTTCTAAGGGAGGTTTAGTCGGGAGTCTTTTACCCAAACCATGTTGGTACAAACCCCAGGATGTTAGCCAAAACCAACCAGATGTGTTCCGAAACCCCCATAGAAATTGGAGGAGAAAGGTTTGCAGCCGACCTAATTATCTTAGGAAACCAAGGCATAGATGTTATTCTTGGAATGGATTGGTTAGCCAAGTATCACGGTCGTATTGACTGTGCCCGAAGAGCTGTTTCTCTCACTTCTATGATGGAGTTGAAGTGGAGTATGCATCTGAGACCAGCCAGACCAACCCGGATGCCATGAGAGCATAGCTCGACCCGCCCTAGATGAGATCCGTGTTGTTCACCTGTTCAAGGATGTTTTCCCAGAAGAATTGCCTGGTATGCCGCCAGACGGGATATTGAGTTCATAATTGAGCTTATCCCAGGAACACCCCATATCCCAAAAGCCTTATCGGATGAATCCGGAAGAACTGGTGTGAGTTGAAGAAGCAGTTGGCTGATATGCTAAGCAAAGGTCTTGTCGCCCAAGCGCTTCACCATGGGGATCACCCATTATTTTTGTGGACAAGAGAGACGGTACCACACGCCTGTGTGTGGATTATCGCAAGCTGAATGACGTGACCATTAAAAACAAGTACCCTCTTCCCAAGATCGAGGATCTGTTCGATCAAATGAACGGAGCCCGAGTCTTTTCAAAGATCGATCTTCGGACAGGTTACCATCAGTTGAAGATCCGAGAGACAGACATTCCCAAGACCGCCTTCACCACGTTACGGTTTGTTTGAATACACCGTGATGTCCTTTGGTCTGACCAATGCCCCAGCCTATTTCATGAATCTCATGAACAAGATTTTCATGGAGTACCTCGACAAGTTCGTGGTAGTTTTCCTTGATGACATCCTTATTTATTCCAAGACCGAAGAAGAGCATGCTGAACACCTGCGTCTAGTTTTGGAGACCTCCAAGAGCACCAGCTGTATGCCAAGCTTAGCAAGTGTGAGTTTTGGCTCAGTGAAGTGGCATTTCTGGACATTGTATCTGGAGGAATTTCTGTTGACCCTGAGAAGATACAAGCCATTTTGACTGGTTATCCCCAACCAATGTTGAAATCCGAAGCTTTCTCGGACTTGCCGGTTATTACCGCAAGTTCGTTGAAGGATTTTCCAGTATAGCCAAACCCTGACCCAACTGTTGAAGAAGGACAAGAAATTTGAATGGACTCAGAAGTGTGAGATAGTTTCCAAGAACTGAAGAAGAGACTAACCTCAGCCCCAATTGATTATGCCAGACGTCACCCAGAGTTTCGACGTGTATTGCGATGCATCACGCCTCGGACTTGGTTGCGTTCTGATGCAAGAAGGCAAAGTTGTGTCGTATCTGTCCCGGCAGTTGCGACCGCATGAAAGAATTACCCAACCCATGACTTGGAGTTAGCTGCTGTGTCTTGCTCTTAAGAAGTGGCGTCCCTATCTTGCGGGACATCGCTGTGAGTCTATACGGATCAAAAGCTTGAAGTATATTTTCACCCAGAAGATTGAACCTGCGACAGAGGAGATGGATGGAATTAATCAAGGATTATGATATTGGAATCCATTATCACCCGGAAAGGCTAATGTAGTTGCCGATGCCCTTAGTCGCAAACCTTGCACCCTGAATGCCTGATCCAAGCCGAACAGCCAGCCTTGTTCAAAGAGTTCCAAGATTTTGGACTAGACTTGTTAGCCATGGTTATCTCGCCAATTTAGAGTTAACCCCAACCCTGATGGATCAAATCAAAGAAGCCCAAAAAGGTCATGAAAGCATGAAGGAATTAGGAAGAAGATTTCCCTCGGCAAAGCACCCGGTTTTACCGAAGATGCTGAAGGAGTGCTGAAATTCAATGACCGTATCTGTGTGCCCAATGTCACGGAACTTAAGGAGTTAATCCTGAAGGAGGCCCATGAGACCCCTTATTCAATCCACCCCGGCGGAACCAAAATGTACCAAGACCTTCGAGAAAGATTTTGGTGGCATGGAATGAAGCGAGAGATTGGTTCTTTCGTAGCCAAGTGTGACATCTGTCAGCGAGTTAAGGCTGAACATCAGCGACCCGCTGGATTGCTTCAACCTTTGAAAATTCCCGAGTGGAAGTGGGATGAGATTGGAATGGATTTTATTACCGGACTTCCAAGATCCAACCGAGGCCATGATTCAATCTGGGTCATCGTTGATCGACTGACCAAGGTTGCCCATTTATCCCTGTCAACACCACTATCGGGGACATCATTGGCCGACTTGTATATTTCCAGAATAGTGAGCCTGCATGGTGTGCCTAAGAAGATTGTATCTGATAGAGGCACGCAATTCACCTCAAGATTCTGGAAATCCCTTCATGAAGCCCTCGGAACCAAGTTAGCATTTAGCACAGCTTATCATCCCCAGACCGATGGCCAAACTGAGCGAGTGAACCAGATATTGGAGGACATGCTTCGCGCATGTGTTCTATCCTATGGTTCCAAGTGGGAAGATTGTCTTCCGTTTGCAGAGTTCTCGTACAACAACAGTTATCAGTCCAGTCTGCAAATGGCCCCTTTTGAAGCCCTTTACGGCAAGAAGTGTCGTACACCCCTGAATTGGTCCGATACCGGAGAAGGCAAATTTTGGACCAGATACCCTCCGTGAAGCTGAAGAGCAAGTTCAGCTTATTCGTGAACGCCTCAAAACTGCCCAATCCCGTCAGAAGAGTTACGCTGACACCAAGCGCCGTGACCTCACTTTCAGTGTCGGAGATTATGTTTATCTCCGAGTGACACCCCTTAAAGGAATGCAGCGTTTCCATGTCAAAGGAAAATTAGCGCCAAGGTATATTGGACCCTTCAAGGTCATTGCTCGTCGAGGAGAAGTATCCTATCAGCTGGAGTTGCCCCGGAGTTAGGAGATTATCATGATGTCTTCCACATTTCCTTGCTCCGGAAGTGTCTTGAAGTTCCTGACCAGCCTGATGTTTTCAAA
This sequence comes from Poa pratensis, assembly GCA_947311845.1. Lineage (NCBI taxonomy): Eukaryota > Viridiplantae > Streptophyta > Magnoliopsida > Poales > Poaceae > Poa > Poa pratensis. Next base: position 1,646,575 of record CAMZMU010000111.1, read on the forward strand.
AACATCGACCACCTCTCCATCGACCTGAACCAAGACCTGACTTATCGTGAGAGACCCCTCAAATTCTCGAAGAAGATGTTCGTGTTACCCGAAGACGTGCGATCAAGTTTTACAAAGTCCAGTGGACTAACCACTCTGAAGAAGAAGCAACTTGGGAACGCGAAGATTATCTTTCGAAGCGAATTCCAGACCTCTTTAGTACCAGCCTAGCAAATCTCGGGACGAGATTTATTTTAAGGGGGGAAGGATTGTAACATCCCAAAAATATTATAAGTATTATTATTCCAAAAATGAGAGCCAACAAAAACTTTTGTTAATATTATGTGTTGTTTGTAAATTGTTGCTTGTGGTAATTATTCTTGTTGCTTGTGTTGTTTAGTTCTTGCATGTGTGTTGCTTGCTCTAAAGAAAAAATGAAGAAAAGAAGAGAATAAAATAAAATGAAACAAGAAAAAATGAATGTGACATGTGTCACACAAATTCTCCAAGTGAAACTCAAATTGTTTCAAACAAAATTCAGTGGAGTGGTAATGCAAACCCTCCCATTTCATCCTTACTACTTATCTCTCTCAAATATATTTTACACCTATTTTAAATTCAAAAGTAAACAATGAAATAAACCAAATACTATAAAAACTTTATGAACAAAAATGATTCAAAACATTTTATTTTGAAATACCAAATTTTGTGGAGTCTACATGCTATGGGAAGCCTCACAATATTTTGAATTTTTCTAAATTGTTTAAGTACCCCAATAAATTCCAGAAAAGCTTCTGGAAAAAAAAGAAACTGAAAATAGAAAGAGAGAAAAAGGAGCCAGGGGGTTTTGGCAAAAATGCCATCCCCTACTCTCCCTAGCTCACTGTCGCCGTCGCCGTGTCGACGCTGGGCGCCGCGCTCCTCGCCGTTCCCAGGCCCCCCACCCCCAGCTCGCGCGTGCCTCTGCATCCTCTGCGCCGCAGAGGAGAGCTTCGAGCACTCTCGCTCTCCCCAATGCCGCCCTGTCCCCCGATGCCCGCCGTGGAGAGATCGGACGGCGCCGGACCAAATTTGGCCCCTCTCAGCTCCCCGACACGCACCGCTCGCCGTAGCTGCTCCTAGACCACGCCCGGACTCGGAAGACCTCACGACGACACGTACCTCGCACCACCGCCGCGGAATCGCACCTCTCCGTGCGCCATGGACGCCGCCGTGCACCGCGACCACCATGGACCGCTCCCGCGCTATAAAACCCCCCCGACCCCTCTGGAAACCCACACCACCCTCGACCTCTCCCTCGCTCCATTTCATCGTGCACCGCCAGGAGGGCGGGCACTGCCGCAGCCACTGCCGCCGTCGAGGTCGAGCATGGCCGCGACGCCACACTCTCTCTTTCTCTCATTTCTGCCCGTACTCTCTTCCTTAGCGACACCGCACTCACCCGAGCCTTTTGCCCTCTTTTTCGTGCACAGACGCGACCGCAGGAGCTCGCCGGAGTCCGTTGCGTGGCCGTGGAAGTCGACGCCTCGCCGTCGCCGCTACACGCCGCCCCAGCAAGTACAACTCG